>JAANYP010001738.1:0-47998 GCA_020465985.1 Centrapalus pauciflorus | reverse complement strand
GCAAGAGTCCAGACCAGCTGCTGTTCGATATCCCAGGTTTCTGAGCCTCATTTTCAAGCATGTATGTGGTGAGCATCTCTATAACTCTCAGCCTCTTCTTAAGACTGCTGCATTCCCAGTTATAGGGAATAGAGTTTTCTATACTCCAGTCCTGCCGAATGAGCCTCCTCTATCAACACCAATGAGGAAGCTGCTAGGTTTGGTGGAAGGACCCTCTACTGTAAGGGTGGATCCAGAGACTGCTCCCACCAGAAAATCCAAAGCCAGGTCCAAGCTTGTCAAAAGGACCCTGGCAACTGAAGCTAGGCCTGTGAAAAAGAAGGCCAAAACAGCTCAGTCTGAGTCTGTTCCTTTAGCCTCTGTGGCTGAGGGGAGAGCAGGATTCCCCACCATGGCTCATCTGTGAGCCGAAGCCTTTGTGGGCGACTGGTGCCTCTGTGGCACAAAGAGACGATGGACAGAGCCCAGCCCCACTGTTCTAGCCAGTCTCATCCTGTCCAAACAGATACTCTCCCTACTCACAATCACCCACATCATCCGTTCCATACCAAGAAAATCACTAGCCAAAAAGAAAACAGCCCCACAAAAACCACCTCCTCTGTTCCCTCTCAACTAGGGTTCAGTTGTAAAAGAAAGCACCCCAGCTTGCCTCTCCTATTTTGGGAGAGGTCAGCTCATTTGGAGCTGCTTCAAGCCAATCTGAGTCACCCGTTGAGTCCAGCCTAGACCCTCTGGTTCCTCTCAAACAGGACCAGTTTGTACAAATGGAGATTCCCACATCAACTATCACAGCCTCACAAAACAGGCTTGAGATCATTGAAAAACAGGAGTCCTCTCCACTCCATACTTGTTCAACACTGTCCCCCACTCATATCTCCTCACACCCTGAGTCTGCACGAGGTGCCCACGCTGCTGATATAAACCAATCAGCAGCTCAGCCTCAAACTTCTGTTCCCCATGATTCAGCTGTTCAACACCAAACAGCTGCTGAGGGACCACTATCCCAAGCTGATGAACCTCAGGGATCATACCATCCCTCTGGTGAGGCTGCTCCCTCAATGCAAATTCCATCAGCAGGTTTCACCACTGCTGATGTTGAAATGCATATTCCTTCTCCCAATGATGAGGTGCCTTTAGACCAAGGCACTGCAGAGGGAACCACCACTGGTCTTCATGAGGGTGTTGCAACACAAGCAGCATCTGAAAGGCCCAAACAATCATCACCTTCTCCTGATGATGCAGCTTACAGCCGCTGCTGAAGGACCTCTTGATCCTCTAACCTGGGCCATCTTACTTTGCCCAGCTATGGAGCTCTATCCCAAAGGTCCCTCTTCCCTCTCCATCACATCTCATGTACACCGAGCCTCTCATCATCATCCTCCCTGCTATCACTCCAAACAAATCCACCATTTACACCCCATCTCCAAAGACCTTGCCTCTTGAAGGATCAGCTTTCTTGCTGGACCAACCAAGAAGTGGTCTTTGGAAAACACAATGCACTCCCTACCATCCATCATCTCAGACTCTGTGTCTGAGCAGCTCAAAGGATTCTTTGATATGTTTAAAGAATCCTTCCCAGTCCCTCCTCAAACTGACAACTCTCCACAGCTGATTGCACTCACTGCACAGCTGCAAACTGTATCCACCTCTCTCTCCTCTATCCTCTCCTTACAACAGGACTCTGTGTCCTCCATGGCAGCCATTTCTCAACAGCTGTCATCTATCCTCACTTCTTGCAACTCTACTCTTCCTAACACTTTGGCCAGCTTACAGACCATCATTGGTTCCCTATCCAACTCTGTATCATCAGACCTTTAGCTGAATGTGCGAGATTTCACTAGAACTTCATCTTGCACAGCTGCTCTCTGCTGTTCACCAGCGTTTTGACAGGGAAATATCTTTTTAAGTTGACCACTCTTGCGATCCACACATTCTTCTCTTCAAACCTGTCTTTTCCCAACTTAGGTGAGGTGAAGGATAACTGTGGCTTACTTAAGGTGAACAGCCTTGTTGGTCCTAAATCCTCTAAACCTGCTGGCAAGCCTGCTGACTTTGTGTCTTCAGGCAGACCAGGTGTTGAAGTCGCTGCTTCATCTCCTTCAAAGGGGGAGAGGTCATCTGCCTCGAAGACTAAGTCTAAGGGGGAGAAAACTTCTTATCCTAAGGAGATACCAGTGTCTGCAACTCACACTGGTCAGCCAGCAGAGATTTTTGAAACAGGCGCTGCTGAAGGTGCTTCTCAAGCTACTATGCCTACTCAGGCTGTCTCTCCAAACCCTGCTCAGTCTAAGGGGGAGGAAATCATTCCTGAGGACAGGCCTAGAAGCAAAAGGAGGCACCTTATTCTATCAGAAGATGAAGAAGAAGAAGAAATTCCTGAAGCTGCTGTCACTAAAGCAGCAGCTAAAGGAAAAGAAACGGTAGCTGAGGATCCTATGCAGCAGAAACAGGCAGAAATGCAATTTCACAAGCCCAGAGCCAAAGAGATGGGCCTCCCTATGCACAAATACTTTGAGTTTAGGGCAAAATGAAACAGCTTCAAAGCTCTTGGAGGGAATTAAGAAAAGGAAGACAGGAATCTGCCAAAGCTGCTAAGTCCTTTGCCCTCCACAGAAGCAAAGAAATATTAAAAATGTCTACCTTGGAGCGTGCAAAAGAAAATAATGGAAGCTGCAGGAAAATCAGCAGGAGAAAAAGAGAGGGAAGTAGAGAAAGTACTCAGTCTCTGTGACCAAATCACAGTACCCAAATCAACAGTACCCTCTGCCAGAGCCAAATTCCACTTTGACAACTTGGCTAGAAAGAAATTTCATGATGTTGCTACTAGAAGGCTTGCCAAGGAAGCGATTGTCAAAGCTGTTCCCATTTCAAGAAAAGGCGCACAGTGGAAACTTCAGATCACCAGGATGGGTGCAACAGGCCCTGAAATGGAATCCTACGATCACACTGATGTTGCACAGATGGGATACAGGGAATGGGTGGAACTGGCAGTTGCCCTGAGCCAGTCTAAGTCAGAAACGGCTAAGACTATCAGGGCATATATCAAGAAGCTGATGGAAAGAGTAAGTGAGCTGGGCCTGATTCCAAAAGAAGTAAAAGAGGGTGTCTCTGTGACATACCCCAAAATAAAGGCCAAAAGGACAAAGAAGGATACAGAGATGGAACTACTCCTTACGCTGATTGAACAGGGCGACTATGCCATTGAAATAAAAGGAGTTGATCATAGTCTGCCTAAAGGAATAGAGTTTGAGGATGGCAAGATTATTGAAGAACCTGAGCTGGGGGCATTTTTTTGTAGATCCCCTAACTCAGAAGAAGTGCTTCCAAAGAGCCTCAGAACTATACAAAGTTGATCTGAGACAACTTGCCGCCTTCAGACTTGCAGTTTCTTTCAGGCAGTCTAGCAAATGGAGAGCAGCCATCTGGGATCAGCTCAGAGGCTTCTATGAAAGAGGAGAACTCAATGATCCCAAGTTCATGATCATCAGAAGTGAAGTTGAGGAACTTGAGGATACAAGGGAAGAATTGGAAAGGATGGTTAAGGATCCTTCTCCACTGATATGAAGTCCATCTACCATCTGGGTAGGTGAAGAATGGAAGCTGTCCATTAGTTGGACAGGCTTGCCATTATCTGCTCCCATCTCAAACAGTCCAAACAACCTGTACATTAGTTGTACATCCTGTACATTAGTTGTACATTATTACATAAGTTGTAATTTTTGCTTTTACATTAGTTGTAAAATACATTAGTACATTAGTTGTACTCTTGTAAGAACATGTGTTGTTCTAGAATAGTCAAGAATCAGTGTATATATAAACTGATCTTTTACTTTACTGTAATGTTGTAATTTTATTTCAGCAAATGTACTGTAAAAATATATAGTGATTTTTGACAAGACCAGCTTGAACTGGTTATTGCAAATAGGGGGAGATTGTTAGGCACAAAAAGGCCTCAGTCAAACCTGTTCTACATCTGAGGGGGAGATTTATAATCAAACCTGTTGATGCATTTGAAGGTTGAATTTAAGGCCTGTTATATGCCTTATTGAACCTGAAAATGATTTGCAATATCAGTCTAAAGCTGTTCTATATGTTGCATGTGTTGCAACTAAGACAGTTTGTCCAAGCTGCTCTGTCTGCTGAACAGGCTGGACATAAACTGTCTACGCTGCTCTACACTGTTGAGCAGCTTGGGCATTTTTAAAGTGTTCTGTTCTTTGTGAACAGAACCTGTTCTTTGTGAACAGGCTAAACACTTTATGGAATATGTTTCCAAGTCATCATGTATTGTTTTTGACTACAAGATCAGTTTACAAAGTCGAAGACAAAGTGGAAAACAGAACTGCTCAGCCTGCCCACGCTGTTCTGTAACATGAAGACAAAAGGATATTTGAAAAAGGGTGACAGACCTTTTTCTTATATCAAAATAGGCCTTTACATGGAAGAAAGACGCAAAGTTGACATTCCTAAATTAGTTAAAGGCAATGCAACGGTAGACAAAGTAAAAAGACAAAAGTTCTGCACATATGAAGACAAGTCTGCTTTTCAGAAAAGTGCAGAAAAGGTTATGTTGTCTTTTCAACAAGACTTTTCCTTTTCATTCTGTCCAATGAAGATGTTTCTCTAAGATCCTCTAAGTGAGTATAAAAGGAAGCTTCTAAGGTCAGAAAGAACGTGAAGAAAGCTAAGTGCTTAAACCAAGAGTGAACGTGCAAGTGTGATCTTCATGCATGCAAGTCTTCTGTAAACCAGCATCTGTGTGATTAAGCTGTTTTACCTAAGCTGTTCCTTAAGTCTTGTAAACACAGTGAGTGCTTCTTAGTGAGTGTATTCATTGTATACTAGTTCGAGTCTGTCTTAGACTAGTAAGCATACTGTTGTATCTGTCATCTCAGCTTGAACTCTTCCGCATTCAAGCTTGTTTGTAATTAACAAATTGTTGATAATACATACAAACATTGAGAAAAGAGTGTGTAGTTTTTAAATTGCTGTATTCACCCCCCCTCTACAGCTTATAACTATATACTTTGGGAACCTCTCGGGACCTACAAACTGAAATTCTGTATATTTTGGTTCATTTTGGTTCTGTATTTTTCAACTATATATTGAAATACTAGTTTATTAACTCGTGTATTACACGGATAAATTCTGAAAAACCAAGAAAACCAAAGAACTGAAATTCTGTATATTTTGGTTCATTTTGGTTCTGTGTTTTTCAACTATATATTGAAATACTAGTTTATTAATTTTTATATTATTAAAATTATTAATCGAAAAATCTTTTAAATATTGTTTGTTGAGATTTTGTAGGATTTAAGTATCTAACCATAATATTATCTTAAAAGTAATTTGATTTAAAAAATTTAATTTAATGTTGAAATAATAATTAACATTTGTCATTAGTAGAAGATGCCACTTGGCATCATGAGAAGAAGAAAATGACAAATTAGTTATTCTTTTAATAGTATTTGTAGATTTGTGTAATATACGAGTAATAAACTAGTGCTTTATATGGTAATATGGATAAAAAATAATAAGCACAATATATTGTTTTTAAAAGATAAATAAATTCTATTATTTTTTAAATCATAAATAAAAATAAAATAAATACAATTAATTATTATCAAAAAAATATATACACTATAATCTATTATTTTTTAATCTATATTTATTATTTTTACCAAATATATAAGTATTACATTATAATAAACTAAAATCTCAATTTATATCGACTAGACTATATTAAATTAAAAATAAAAAGTTTAAAACATTAAAAACAACTTTTATTTATATAAAAGGTGATTAGTAAAAACATATTTTATAACATTATATTTCATGTAATAAAATATATAAACATTATGTTACATATAAATAAGTTTTACTAAAAATATCCAAACTAGTTTATTATTAGGGTTTGCGTTAAAAGGTAACCTACTGTCATATATTTTTTTTTTTTCAATTTGGGTAACGCACAAAATTCATTCTAATAAAGGTAACATACTTGCAATTCAAGACAATCAAGGTAACCATATCAGATTGCAAGGTAAAAATTACTAACGTGACAGAATTTTTGTCCAGATAACATTTCTTTTACAGAAATGATAGTTTAATTGGTATATGTGCACAATTTTGTGCAATTTAAAAAGTACTTTTTGATAGTACCTTTTATTTTAAGCAAATTTGAAAATAATTAAGCAATATTAGAAATTAGAAAAATTGATAACTAGACAAAAAAAACTGTCATGTGAGTAATTTTTATCTATTCAATCCGATATGGTTACATTGATTGACTTGATATGGAAAGTATATTACCTCAAATAAAATAAAATTTAATATATTACCCAAATTAAAAAACAGTGACAATAGATTACCTTTTAATGTAATTAACCCTTATAATTATAAGGGCAAATTACCAAGAAAGGTAATATAAAATTCAAAAATTGCCAATAAAGGTAATGTAAAATTTTTTAGGTCAAGAAAGATAACATAAAATTCACATTTGACAAAAAAGGGTATTGATGTCAAATTAAGAAGAGAAATTTTCAATTTTATGCACCCTTTTTTGGTAAGAGAATAATATTTAATTATTTTTCTTGGCCTAAAATATGAATTTCATGTTCTCTCTCGGCCAAAATATAATTTTATATTACCTTTCTTGGCAAAAAAAATTTTACAATACATTTATTGTCAAATTTTGTATTTTATATTACTTTTATTGGTAATTTTCCATAATTATAATACTACCATGGAATTGGAAGAAGGCTGAGGAACGGGCCTAGCCCATTAATACCGACCCGAACCCCAAATAAAACTGACATGTTTAAACGCAACAGTGTAGGAGGGAAAAACACGCCGGAGCACAATTGCACAAACCTCGGCAGTCGGCACTTCCCCTTCTACATCTATCCATCAATTTCCCCATAGGTTTTGTCCGTGTATATGATCGGTTCATATATATTTGATCTGTTGTTGTCCTAAAACTCCTTCACGAATCTCTCACTTGGCTCATATCTGATCTCTCGTCGTCATGACCAAAGAAAATGTCGGTGTCGGACAACTATCAGATGAACAAAGGGCTCGGATTTCCAGCAATTTCAGAGCTGCCAAAGCTCTTCTTAATCGGAAGCGTCCTCGAGATGAATCCAGTCATTTTTCTCAAAAGTAAAACCTTTTAATCCCCTTTTACGCTTCATTTAACATTGAAATGATATTATCGCTTGCAAATTTTTATTTCTTCTGATTTTATTTTATTGGCGATTTTTTAAACTTGTGCAAATTATTTATGGTTTCTGTTTACATTTGTGTTGTAGAATTGGGGTTGAAACTCCATCTGTTACTGACAGTGTCAATAGAGTGCCTCTTTCGGACATTTCGGTGAACACTCCTGCTTCAGTTAGGAACTTAAAGCTAAACGAGAGTGGTTCTGTTAGAAATTTGCAATTCAAGGTGCTGTCTGTATGTAAAAGTGATGGTGGTTCATCTGCAAGGACGAGGGTCTTGCAAGATGAGGATGAAAAAGTTCATAAGTGATTTCAAACTCCAATCAGACAAATAAATAATAGTGAAAATTCATGTGCCAAGGGTGTTTCTGTAAGTCGATTTGACTTAAGCCATGGTGCCAAGGCCCCAGACGATAATAAACTTAGTTTGGATTCAATCAAAACTCCACAAATAAATAACAGTGGGAATTCATGTGCCAAGGTTGTTTCTGTAAGTAGAATTGACTTAAGCTTAAATCTTTAAAGGTTTAGAATGATATATATGTGATAAGAAAGTTTGCAAGTAATATTTATAGTTTGCAAGAATATACATGAAATTCTCCCTAATATTTATAACATTTTATCATAAAGCTTAAAGCATTTATATTCTATCGTCGTATATATTTGATAAATCAGATTAATTTATATGTATCTGTTAACATGAATACTGAATATTTTGTTTATACTTCATTTTAATATTTTGACTATTTTTTATTATAGAATTTAAAGATTTGAACGTGCATATTTCATAGGGATAATTGCGCAAAAAACCCCAACTTGTCAGTTTTTTTGTGATTCCCCGAACCATTTTTCGTTGCATAGAAAACATCGAACTAACTAAAAATAGGTAAATCAATGTTTTATCAATGGGTAACCGTTTTATTAATCCTACGTGGACCGTAAATAACATAAGTGGAATAAATTTTAATTGTTGAAACCGTTGTCAAGTATTACACATCATTTAAAACTCTGTTGATGACTATTTGTATAACATTAATGATATGATCGCCGGAGTGACCTTACAAAAATTCATCTCTAGGTCAAAGTGATGTGTTTGTTATTGTTCTTGTTTCAACTTGAAAGAATCCAATTCCACATTTATATATTCCAGTTTCAGTTTCATCATTCAACTCAAACAACATGTAAAATACATACTTATGATATAATTTATTTCAAATATGTAATTGATGTTCTAAGAAATATCATATAGTAATGTATGGGTATGTTTTATAAAGTTTCGTAATCATTTATTATATTGGTAATTTATAAAGTTTCATTCATGAAATCGGTATTTTATAAACTTTGATATATGTTAGTTTTTTTTAATGAAAGTTAAAAAGAAGTAAATAAGCATAAGACAATATTTGGGTAAAAAAATTTGAGTAAAAAATAAATTAAATTAAAAAACTTATAATCTTTTGACAATTAAAAGTAAAAGTATTATTATTTAGGATATAAATTGTTAAAACACTATGTCTAGTAAATAACTCTTAGGTGGTGTTTGGTCCGTAAAATGTTTTAAAAAGAATTGGAATCTGTTAAGGAAATTGGAATCTGCAAGGAATTGAAATCCAAATCACGTTTGGTTGGCTAAAAATGGAATTGAAATCCAATTTCATAATTCGTTGGTAGGTTAGGATGAGATGGGTGGGTAGAAGTGAATAAGTCTCTAAGGTAAAAATAAGATAAGATGAGATGCATAGGGTATGGTGGTGGGATGGGATGGGGTGGGTTAGGGTGGATGAGTGATGGGTGGGTAGTAGAATGTATGATGGATGAAGGATTGGTAGGTGGGTAGGGGTATGTATGGTGGGTGGAAGGTAAGAGTAGGATGGATAGCATAGGTAGGGTTGGGGTAGGTGGGTAGAGGTGGGTGGGATGGGGTAGGGTAGGGTAGTGTGGGTGGGTAGGTAGGCTGGGTGGGTGGGGTAAGACAGAGTATGGTGTAGTGCAGTGCGTTACATATTAGTGTATTTTGTAATCAATCACTTTCTGTTTTAAAAGGAATTGAATTTCATTTATAGTGTAAAGGATATTATTTTCCTTCATTCATTAAAAAATTTCAATTTTGATGAAATCCAATCTTTTTTTATAGTTGAACAAAACACATGATTTGACTGCAATTGGATTCTTTTCCACTCCAATTCCTTCGGATTCCAGTGAACCAAACGCCACATTAAACTATGCTTCCCTAATTCGTAATATTATAATAACAAACTAAGCTTTTTTATTAGAAAAGCCCAGCCCACAAAATGATGAAGAGGGCCGACCCATATTAATCCAGAAAGTCCAAACTGAATAAACTGATTCTACTTCGAAATCGAGCTGAGTTCTAAAAATAAAGGCTTATAATGGGCTGAGCTCTCTTAGTATAAACGGCGGACTGAAGTGGCTATTTATTTGTTGGGCCACACTCAATACTATTTGATAAGAAAGTATTAACTCGAAAAATAACTAATGTGGTGTTTTCCTAAATTAATATTATCAATTTGCTTGTAACAATAAATAAATATTTTTTAACTCTAAATTATTGTAATTAATATCACAATTTTTATTTAGGGTTTATTATGAAAAAAACCAACATGTTTTCACGTTTTTTGCGTCTTCGTCCCTTCATTTATTTTTCCAGAAAAGTCTTAAGATTAATTTTTTATTTCTGGTTTTGTGAAATTTGACTATTAGAGCCCAGTTATTGATTGGTCAAGAGGGTTTTTAATAATTAAAAAATCAGACTCTAGTAGTCAATTTTCACAAATCCAGAAAAAATTAACTTGAGGACTTTTCTGGAAAAAAATAATATAAATGGACAAAAACACAAAAACCATGAAAACTTGTTGGGTTTTTTTTTCTTAATATACCCTTTTTATTACGCATATATAGCAAATAGCATATATAGCAAGTTCATATTTGCACCAATGGTTATACCAAGGTAACTAAATGGTAATTTAGCTACCTCACTTTTGAAAGCACATTTTTGAAAAATCCAAACACCAGAAATATATAGCAAATAGCACATCTAGTTTTCCAACCCCATATTTAGTCTATAATTTCTGTGTCCATTGATTTCAGCAACACTTTAATGCTTTTTATCTAAAGTATTGTTCTTTTTCATAAATAATAAGTGACTGAAAAATGATTTATAAGACTGATTGATAAGTGATTGGTATTGGTTACTAAATATGAATCAATAAGCATTTTTTTGTATGTTGAATCGGTATTAAAGATTACTACACATATAATACACTTCAATAAAAAATTTGTATGATACATCAGGGGGAAAGTTTTATAAAATAGCTAGTGTTTACGTGGGTCCAATCCCGAATTGGTCCACAGGCCCAAAGGGCCCAACTCATCTTCTATCCGCTACTCAGGCCTGCCATTAGATCCAAGGCCATTCGCCTGACCCGCGGAGGGCTCATGGAGCGACAGACCTGCGAGCTGCAGGAGCCTGTCGGACAACAGGCGTTATGCAGAGAAGGGATAAAAAGCGGGGCCTCTGATTGGCTCTCGAGGGATCGCGGAGGTCACTCCCATGCACGTTCCTCCCCAGCCAATAGGAATCTTCCAAATGAGCGCCTCGCCTGGAATAGAAAATGTATAAATAGGGTCATAATCATCCGGAAAAGGGTAATGTCCATCTCATTTCACTGATATTTTATCTCAACCTTTACTCTCTGGTATGACGGTTGACTTTGGCATCAAAGTGTCCTCACAGGGGCTCTCCCTGTGTTGACACTAACGATAGTCTTCTCGTTTCTTTGTTGCGGGTCTTCTAATTCCTTTCCTGAATTCTCCCGAGGCACTACCGAGCTAGTTATCACCTTAACTCATAATTATTGATTGTCAGACGCACAAACAGCTAGGAACCAGACCACAAACGAACCAAACAAAAGAACAACAGCTACGACCATGGAACCATTAAAAAAAGCCATTTGCATTCTAAAGACCACGTAACAAAGTAGTAGTATGTGTAGAATACAATTAATTGTGTGTTTTGGATTTGTATCTTGAAAATGATTTTCAGATCATGAGTTTTTATAAACATTAAAAGATAAAAAAATCTGACAATCAAAATGATTTTCTAATTTAAGATTTGTCTTTGTATAAAAATCATTTTTTTTGTAAAAACTGGGTTGCAAAGTTACTCTCTGTGGCAATTTTAAAACACATCTTACCAAAAATGGTAAAAACCAAACCCACTTTACAAAGTTATTTTTAACGATGATTATAACTCGGTTCTCACTTTCCGAAAGACAATAAAAATCATTACATTTTATCTGTATCGACCTACATGACTAAATATGATTAATTAAAAGTGTATGCTAACATTATTATTGAGTATGGTCGTAAAACGTTATCCAGAAAGATTCATAGTAGAATCTAAAGTCACCTTTATCAAGTGTATGTTTTTTCCAAGCATCTAATGACAATGGCACTTAGCAAAGTGGATTAAAGTTATGCTTTATGTTGAATAGGATAGTGCAACAAGTTATTGAAATTTAAAATAAAATAATACAAGGGTTTTTTTTTTTTTTTTTTTTTTCATCTTTTTCCTTTTTGTTAAACAAATTGAGTTCCTGTAATGGGGTCTTCAACCCGAAACTGAACCGAATTGTACATTTGTACGTCAACCCCTTTGCATTACTAAATTTAATTATTTGTCCGTACTGTAAAGTTAATAATATATATCAACGATTTTAAATCGTTAGCTTTTATTAGTATTTATTTAATTATTTTAGTTATGTTAATTAGTTAATTATGCATTTGGTTATTGAAACGAATAAATATGAAATGGCCAAATATATACTTAATATGAAATGGCCAAATATAAAAGAAATATATTTTTTTACATAAAGTATGGAATCACAAACATATGTATAGATATATATTTAGCAAGAAAATAACACTAAATCATATGTTACTAGTTTATTGTCCGTGTACTACACAAAATACTTAAAAAATTGATATTAAACTTCAGTAGTTGGCGATGAAAAGGTTCGGTAAGAAACTAAAAGTAGGTGATAGATATGAAGTTATTAGAAATAATGAAAGATAAAAAGCGGTATCCATGATTTTTAAAACAGAATCTCTAGTCAAAGGTTTTATAAATTAATTTAATTTTATTAATTAAAATTGTAGGATTCACATGCCATATCCTCATTAATCCAAATGGTAGTCTATTTATTTGTCAAGTGGCATGTAGTTATTTATTTAATAGAATAGATAGAAAATTATAACATTGTATTGTACACATATACTTTTAAGTGTTTAATAAACAATGAATAAATTTACTAATCTTAGTAGTGCATTTAAATTAATTTGTTGTATTTTGTAGGATCAAATAATTGTTTCAAACTTGATTTTTAAACTCTTTCTTAATTTATTAATATATACAATAAAAGTGGTTTTGAGTAAAATAAGTATAAAATTAACCAGCTTTTTCATACTTTTAATATAACATTTTTTTTAATTAATAAAATTATATTTGTTAAATATATAGCATAATCATTACTTTAAAAACAAAAATTCAAATAGTAATACGTAAAGTGTAAAACATTCATAATAATTATATACATAGTTTCTATTAAGCACAAATCTTTAAAGTTTTAAACAAATAATAATAAATTTTGTTGTTATTCTTAATTTTTTATCTGACGTACGACTGTCAACACATTTTAATCAATAATCATCAAACAAATATCATGTATTCATGCATATGCAACTAGGGCACTAGACATAGTAATAGAGCGGGACGGATATCTCATTTCTGATCATCATCCCCGCTTATTAAACTACCTCGTTTCTAATAATGTTTGTAGTGTGTGTGTGTGTGTGTATATATATATATATACATATATATATATATAATATGGTTCGAGAGAGTACCACCCATTATGCAGCGCACCAGAAGGTACCACCTTTAAAAAAACTTTTTTTAAATTTTTTTTCATAAACATGTTTTAATAGACATTATGAAGATCATATGTAAATTTCACATGGATTCACATCTCCTAGCTCCTAAAAAGTGATGTGAATACACACTTACATAATTTTGAATGTATGTGAACATGCATTCATGTGATGCGTGTTTTCATGCACTTAGAGTGTTCGGATTTACGTGAAATTTACATATGATCTGTGTAATGTTAATTAAAACATGTTCATGAAAAAGAATTTCAAAAAAATTACTTTTAATGGTGGTACATTCTGGTGCGCTGCATGATGAGTGGTCCTCACTTGAACCTATATATATATATATATATATATATATATATATATATATATATATATATATATATATATATATATATTTCTTTATCAATACAATTTTTTTTTTGTCACAATTAAATTCTACAAAATTTGACAATTATTCATAGACCAAACTCTGCGAATGAATATGTAATTATTTGTAACATGGTTGATATAGGGTCGTGCTATACGCACACCTCCCATAATTAATTTTCTCATAATCATACACCTCATTCTCTCACATTGATTAAACTTAATCATTTATCTCACATCAGTGCGAGGTGTATGTAATTAGCAAAGAGGGGTGTGTGTTTTAATCACCCTTGATATATATTCTAATTACTTTAGTAGCATTATTATCATCATCATTAATGGTCTTTATAGCTTTGTTAAATGTTTCTTGTCTCAAAAAAGTAAGTCGTTAAAATTTATTATTTAAAGTTGGTTGTATAATTTAGTATAAAATGAAAATCCTTTAATCAATCAATCTATCTAATATCTATATATGTATCTATATAATAAAGGAGTACACAAATTATCACGAGAACCACTTTATAGCCATTGAATAAGGTAATGCATCATGCAGGAATTTGGTGCATCACGTGGGAATTGTGATGCGTTTGTGGTGGTGCATGGAGGTTTTCCGATGCATGTTGTGTTTCCATTGAACCCCTTTAGTAATCTATATATCTATTTAAAAAATACATTGTGTTTTTACAATTTATTAAAATAGAATCAAAAATGAATACGGATTGGGCAAACAATATTAAATTTTGGAAATTAAATATTAAATAAAACTAATAAAAATCATATTTTCAAAGCATTTTGTTTATTGTGATAAAAAAAATATATAAACATTAGATTAATGTATTAAAACTTTGAATTATGTTGATTAAATGTATATAATAAAAAAGTTAAAAGAATTTAATAATCATAACTACTATTATTTATATTTAAAAAAATAGATAAACAACATATTTGAAAAATAACAATAATATTTTCGTACTTTTTAATAATAATCAATATTCATGTGTTTTAATTTAAGTTTACCTATATTTTACGTAACCAATTATTTATTAAAAAGTATACATGTAATACGTAAATTCATAAACTCGTTCAAATATATAATAACATATAAGTCTCTACATATATTAAAGGGAAAATTATGCAAAAAACCATCAAAGTACTAAAAAATTCCGATTAAGTCCTCTTTTTTTTCCTGATAACTCACTAAACCAATTAAAAGCAATAAAATCAGTTCAAATGTAACTTGCATCCTGCTACGCAGGTTACCGTGCTTAATGTATTTTGTAAAAAACCATCAAAGTATAAATTTTTTCGATTAAATTCTCCATTCATTTTATTATTATTATTATTATTATTATTGAATATTTTTTAGTTACATTAAAATTATTTATATGCGATTTAAATTTTTAGTATGATTTATATTTATTTTGGATTATTAGTTTACTTTTATATTACGATTATTTATTAATGATTATATATCATATTATTGTTTATTTAGTATTATTATATTAACTCTTTTGGGTTTATACTTTGATGGTTTTCACATAATATTTATAGATTCAAATGTTCCGAGTTCTTTCTTTTTCAAGTGTTGCAGTCATGCCATACATGCACGTTTTAGTGAACATCCTTAAGTATAGAAATTGCAAATTGCTTGTGTTTGAAATCCACAAAGATACAAAAGGAAATAAAGACGGGGGAGTTTTAAAAATCTTGATAAGATATGAATGGATAAATAATGTGGAAAAAGCGAAAGAAAACGAAAGACAGGGTAGAAAAGTGATAAAGAGGAAAGATTTGGACTTAATGGCAACAACTTTTTTTTCAGTGGAATCCACACAAATACACAATGAATGTTCCTTGCAATTCTGCTTTTCCATGATCCTTTTAACTTATTTAGGCATTTAGCAAATCAAAAACTATATCCATGTTATAATAAATGGTTAATATTAAAAATTCATTCAAACTTTTCATGACTCTTCGATTTAACAACTCAATTTTTTAAACCAAACAATGCACAAATCTTTATACTTTTTAGGGCAAATTATAAATTTCGTCTCTGTGGCTTGATAAAAATTATGAAACTCGTTCTTTGGCACAATTAATTACAAATTTTGTCTCTCTTGTTGGCTATTTGTCTTCGGTTTGGTCATTTGAACAGTCATTTTTAAATGACCATTCTACCATTGATAAAATAATTAAAAATGACAATAAACATTATTTTTTATTAATCAAGTGATAGAAATAAAAAATAAACTCTCTCTATATGTTTTGTACAAGATTGAAATAGGAGAGATAACTCTCTCGCAAATAACCATGGCCAACACCTCCGACCATCCACAGCCTCCGCCACCTCAGACAATCCCTACCACCATCGCCGACGTTGCACTCTCTCTAAACTCTCCACCATCGCCCCACAAGTAGACTGTGTCATCACCTCCTTAACACAAATACATTTCTTGTTTGCTCTCCCCTACTTTTCAGACCCTAAACTATAGATTCCGTTTTCTCTTCGAATCCTAAACCACCTACTCATGCTTTTCAAATACATTTAGAGATTTTGTCTATTCTATTTCAGTTTGAATGATCAAAGCTTGGACATCTGAAGCGTCGATCTCATAAAGGTTTGTGAAACGTCTACAGGGATTTTAGGGTTTTCCACATTGTTTCGTTTAAGGAACACACCATTTTTTCTACATCTGAATGTTTCTAGATTTACTCTCATTTGTTCAGATATGTTCTAAATATCGTTTGTAGCTCGTTCCAGATATGAAGGGCTTCATATTTGTTTCCAGATTGTTCGTTCATGGTTCTTGATTGTTTGTTGCTTCTTTCAGGGGTAAAGACGAGGTGGTGTTGGTTCACAACATAGAGATAAATGTGCTAGAAGAGATTACACAGAAAGAGAGAGTTCTTTCATTTATTTTGCTATTTAATTTATAAAAGGAAAGTTCATCATCTATTTTTATAATATTCTTAGGGGTAACATGGTCATTTAAAAAAACCGGTCAAAGGACCAAAACCAAGACAAATAGCCAACAAGAGGGACGAAATTTGTAATTAATTGTTCGAATGACGATATCCATAATTCTCATTAGACAACAGGGACAAAATTTGTAATTTACATTAATTTTTATTTGTTAAATACTTGCCTAGTCATTTATTTTTTTACCGATAACAAGTTTGACCGACCAACAGTTGTTTATGTGGACAAATGATTTACGTTATTTTTGAAAAAAATCATTTGAATCTTTTAAAAAATTGTTTAACCGCTCTAATAAATTTTTTTATCTCCATTTTAATTTGATGATTATGGTTAATTTTGAAATTTAAATTATTATATTATTTTTATCATCAATAACTAAATAAACATTAAGTTCAAGAAAAACATTTTCGCTTTATTTTTCTTGTGTCTCTTTCTTCTGGAACAGTTTCTCATATCTCTCTTATCACGAGCAATTTTAACGTTGATGCTTTCGGATGCACTTGATTTCGAAAGTTACTTTTCTGAACTGACTAAATATACATTCATATATACATATACATACATATATATATATATATATATATATATATATATGTGTGTGTGTGTGTGTGTGTGTGCGCGCGCGCGCGCGCGCGTGTGTATAGATTTGGGTTAAAAAAGGTACCCATAAAAATTAAAATTATCAAAGTTACCATTTCAAAGTTATAACATTAAAAAAATTTAAGGATGTGATCAAAAGAAGAAAAAACCACGTGTGTTTCCTCTCTTTTTAGCTGCAGAGGTATTTCGTAATAACATCGATCATTCACAACACTTATAAAATGACCAGTCACCATATTTATTATGTTAACCGTCCACCCTAAGAGCAAAGGGAGTACCCATCTTTCCCAAACCCATCTTTCTGTACACGTCAGCGCCAAATCAGCTTTTCTCTCTCCACCTTTCCCCACCTTTCTAACTTGGAAATACCCATCTTTCTTAACATTTCCATCTTTCTTAATTTTTTCAAATAAATTCATTTTAATTAACAAAACAATTAATACTAAAACAATTAATTTCATAAATATTTAAAAACTATTACATAATAAATTAACGAAACTAAACACTAAAAATTATTAAATTATTAAATTAAAAACTAAAAATATTACGAAACTAAAAATTACGAATAGATATGTTGTAGTTGTAAAAATAGTATGTGTAAATAAATGTAATGAATGTATTAGTTATAGAGGATATATAAATAAATAAGTACATACATACATACATACATACATATATATATATATATATATATATATATATATATATATATATATATAGAATATGGTTCGTGTGAGTACCTAAAAAATGCAGAGTACCGTGAGTACATGTGAACACACGGATTTCAGATGTGAACTTGCTCCGAATTTTTTTTTTTTTTTGAATATTTTTCATATTCATTTAGATACAAATAATATAAGGCTATTCGTAAAAAATTATATACATTTACACTTTCTATCATCTTAAAAGTCATGTGAACGTGAAAAAATTAATGTGAACTTGCTTAGTTGTGAACACACGTTCACAACAATGCAGTTCATGTGAACATACACGTTTCACATAGTTCTAGTGTGTGTTTAGGTGTGATTTTTTGCAAGTAGTCTTATATTATTAATTTAAACATGATTATGAAAAAAAATTTCAAAAAAAATGATTTTAAGCGAGGTACCTCCGGTACTCCGCAAAACTAGTGGTACTCATTTGAACCCAAATCTATATATATATACTCTGTGTGTGGTGCAAAGCAGCAAACAAAAAAGAAAAAGAAAAAGAAAAAGAGACGCGGGGTGGAGCGGGGAAGGAAGGCCGGGCGGGGTTCGGATTTCGCGGGGCCGCCTATGCGGGGGTGGTGTAGCCGCCGGGATGGGGGTGATGTGGCAAAGCCGCGGTGTAGCGGCTCCGGCACTCCCTTTGGCCTAATGTTGTATTATCATTCACAACACTTATTTGATCATTCATAATTTTTTTTTGACTATTTACAATATTTATTTGATCATTTATCACACTAATTCAATTGTTATTTGACCATTTATCATAGTATATTGATAATTTGACCATTCGCCCTAATGTTATATGATTATTTACAACACTTAATTGGTCATTCGTTAGTGTTATATGATCATTCACAACACTAATTTGATCATTCACAAATCACAATAATTATTTGACCATTCGCAATAATTATTTGATCATTCACCATTTATATGACTGTTTGTCAGATTTATTTGACTGTTTGTCAGATTTATTTGACCATTTATCAAGGTATACTGATCATTCACAATACTTATTTAATCATTTACAACACTTATTTGAACATTCATAATACTTAGTTGATCGTTCATCACACTGATTCAACTGTTATTTGACCATGTAGTTGACAATTCATCATGGGATGTTGATTATTTGACCATTCGCACAAATGTTATATGATCATTCACAACACTTATTTGATTATTCATAAGAATTATTTGAGCATTCATAATTCTTATTTGACCATTCATCACTTATTCATCTATTTATCAGATTTATATGACCAATTATCACATTACATTATTCACAACACTAATTTGATCATAAAAAATAATTATTTGATCATTCATCAGATATAGTTGATCATTCACAATACTTATTTTGATCATTCATCAGAATTTTGTTGACCATTCACAATATGATGTTTAATTAATGATTAATTGCATGAATTTTCAAAAAAATTGAGTTCAATTATTTTTTTTATGGAGATGGAAATGGAGATGGAGATGGAAATGAAAATAATTCTCAATTATGAGATTTCAGAGGATTACGTATTGACTATTGAGAATAAATCTTGTATGATCAAATTAAACATACCAAATGTCGATCGTGCTCTCCCGCTTTGACTTTCATCTGTTGGTTGTTGAAAGGTGTGTTGGTCTGGATTTATTTTTGTACCCTCCTGAACATTATTCTATAGATATACGTCATATATATATGTGTACGTGTGTGTTTTATTCTAATATTAATCCACCTTTTAAAGTATTTAAAATGTTCATTTAGCTTTTAAAACTTTTCTTTACCATTTTACTATTCAAACATTGTTGATTGTCCATTTAAGCTATTAAAGTTTTCTTCATCCATGATTGGCTAATAAGTATCCATAATATCTATTTTAACCATTAAACCATCAATATAGTGACCAAATGAATATACTTTTTATAGTTTAATGATAAAAATAAATTGTTTTGAACCCTATAATGCACCGCATAGGTAATAATTTTGGCCCAAAACATCTAAACAGGCCAAATGGGCTAAATGATTGTAACTATAAAAAGTTATTTTTTAATAAATATTTAAAGGTTATTTTTTCTTGAACATGCTATTTTTAAATATTATGTTAAAAAGAAATTTGAAAAAGATGCATTAATAACAAACATTCTAGAATGGAAAAAAGGAAACACAAGGCAAGGCAAGGGTCCTAAAAAGGGAGTATATGAGTAGTATAGTAGGATGCCAAAAGCAAAGGTGTTTTGTCTCAAATCAATAAACAATAGTGGATGGATGTATGCAATGGCTTGTGGAAATGGGCATACATATACCAGAAATAATGCTTCTCTTTTCTATAAGTTGGGAGTATAAATGGTAATCTATTCATCTTCACTATCTTCTTTTGCTAACCATTGATTACCACCATGATCACCATGACCATGTCCATGGCCCCCCATCCATTAACATCCGATACCATTCAAATTATTATCGAAAAAATCATCCAAACTTTATATTTATATTAGTCTGAAAAAAAATTAATATTAGTATTCTAGTATAATGTGTAATGTCACCATATAATACAAACTTTATATATACAAATACACACACAGAGATCAAATACGTTTATCCATTTTATAGCTAGCTGTTTTATAACTCTTGTTCTAATTCATGCATGTCAAGTCGTTTAAGTTATGATTATGAAATGTAAGCTACTTGATTATAAATCATTGATGGTATTGATTTTTGAATATTCACTATAGACTATAAAGTAAATTACATAAATGGTCTATGTGGTTTGCCTTGAATTATAGATTTGGTTCATGAAAATAACTTTAGTACAACAATAGTTCTTAGTTTCTTACCTTTGAAAACATTGTACATGATTAGCTAGTCACACCAACGGACGTTAGATGTTAGGGTGATGGGTATACCGATCATTTTTAAATTCTATTTTTCCGGCCACATTAGTTTTTCTTTCTATCCATTCATCTTTCTTAGTTAAAAATATCCATGATTCTAATCTTTCAATCTTTTTAAATTTTTTTTATTACAAAATGAAATTCATTTATAATTAACAATTAAAACTTAAATATTAAACTAATAAGAAAAGCTAACTTAAATAAAATTAATAATTAAAATAAACTAAAAATAAAAATTGCGAAACTAAAAATAAAAATTACAAGAAACAAAACTCTCCTCTCCATTTCGCCACAATTTCTTTCTTTTTTTTTTTTGTTTGTAATACGACTTGCAATGCGACACCTTGCAAATGGTCGTGTGGTTTTATGAAATAACCTGAATCTCTTTATTGTTGTTCATTCATCGACTTTAAATATGGTTGATTTTTCATATCTTTTAGTCTTAGGTGGTCGACTCTTTGTAATTATTTTATTTCTTCGAGTCTTATTCTTGTCGTCTCAAATAAGTATTCATCGATATTATAAGGTCAAATGCATAAAATAGTAATATACTTCTATTTGTTACTTGTTTGTAACATATATTTTTTTCCTCAGGTACAACAATACTAGATTATATACTCATGTACTATATGAGTTGAACTTAAAATAATTAAGAATAAATATTTATAAATATACATGAATATTATTAAAAATTGAATTTATTACATTTGAATTAATTATATATTAGATTAGATTAGTTAGATTAGATTATAATAGACTGAATTAGATTTGATTTTAATTCAATTTAATTTTAGTAATAACATGTGCTAGATTGAAGTTTTGACACGTGACAAATTAAGTGAGAGGTCGACACGTGGTAAATTAGTTACTCATTAATAGTATTTATAGATTATAGATAGATATATCATACTACGTGCAATTTAAATTATGAAAAGATAAAGTTGTTATAAACATCAAAAGATTATAGTTTTACTCATTAATCTAAAAGGTGTGTTGCTATAAAAAAAAATGAAAAAGCATCAATATAAATAGTAAAAATAATAGTGTTTCATGTTGCTAGAAATGATAAAATATAAACTGTATTACTATTATATGCATTTTGTTGGAAAAAGTCCGGAAAAATGTGTTTTATCAGTTTTGAATATAATAAAAATTAGTTATAATAAGAAAGTAAGATATATAATCATTATTTTATGGGTTTGTGTTCTTATTGAAATGATTTTCCCAATGATATAAAGAACGTTTAAAATTGAGTTAAGATGAATGATCGAGATATCAATGCTCAAATATTGATATTTGGAGGACTCTTTACAAACATGACAAACTTATTTATAAGGTTAATTTGTTAAGTTTTTATTACAATAATCAAAACTATTATATAATAAATATTACAATAATATATGAAGTATTAAATCTTTTTATTACGATTAAATTAACGAATTTTTTCGTATTTCCTTTTCTTTTATAAGATAATAAAAGAAGTTAACACCAGAAACAATTACGATACTTGAGCAAAGTTGTTGCGGGTTTTTTCCAGATCGATGAACGCTCTAGAATTCAAACGAACTTTCTGACAAGTTGGTTAATTCTGACAATTCACATTATTCTGGCTGTTGTATCATAAGAAATAGTCTCGTTTTACTTTTACAACATTGTTATTTACTTATGAATAGTTATTTTAATATTGTAACTAGATTATGACCCACGGACACGTGGGTAAATTAAATTAAGTTACTTAATTAATATTACAATAATTTTTTTCGTATAGACCCTCCTTGTAAAATTATAATTTTACAATGTTTGTTTTTATCATTTTGATATTTTTGTGGCACTAATTGTCACTAATTTTACGTCATGTGTCAATTTGATATTTTTGTGGCACTAATTGTCACTAATACAGATAGGACTTGAACATCATAAAATATTCATGTCTATTATTGGCAAAATATATTATATGCACTCGAACACACTTTATGTGACTTTCAACCAATTTCAATTGTAATTTAATTTTTTATAATATACTCATTTGACCCATTGGAGACAAAAATATAACCCTAATAATCCATATATAGGTAATGAGTTGAATTTGATAATTTCATAAATAATTATGAGTTGAATTTGGTAACTTCTAAAAATTAATATATGGCATAGGTGTAATTATTTATTTTAGTTAAGGGTATAAGAGACATTTCATAAATAATTATGAGTTGTCATTAATCTGGACCATTGATTTATTTCCATCCAATGGTCCAGAAACTCCAAGTGATTTTCTTATCATATATAGTATAGATTTCTATTTTCGAAATTTAGTTTCACATATATTTTCTTATTTGTTATTTCTGGTATCGTGCTTTTTATTCTACACATTTAATCCATACTAAAATAAATTTTATGGGTTGGGTCCATTAGCTATACTTGTGCGATTTAAGACCAGCGACTATAATTGGACTCCACGATTAATAATGACCTTTAATGCAAAAACTTTGTTTATAAATAAGTCTCACTCTCTTCTACAAACCAACAAAATTTGGTGCATGGTGCCAATCACAACAAAATGGAAACAAATGTGGAAAAAATGGAGAGCCAAATCCAACTTCCACAATCACATGAACCATCACCAAACAAAGGCACCACCTTCCTAAGAACTTGCTTCAATGGAGTCAATACTTTGTCTGGTAAATTTTTAATTAATTTGCACTAATTAAAGATTCAAACTTTATGCATGATCTCATATTTCCCAACTAAAGAAATCATGTTATCTATCTTTTTTCGGTTTTTTAGGGGTCGGGATACTATCAGTTCCATATGCGCTTTCAGAAGCCGGTTGGTTTGGCTTATTGTTACTACTCATTGTAGCTCTTTTATGTCTCTACACGGGATTACTTGTTCGTAGATGCATGGACTCGGATCCCCTCATCAAAACCTACCCCGATATAGGCCAGGTGGCATTTGGGAGAAAAGGGAGGGCGATGATCTCAACGTTCATGTACCTCGAGCTTTTCTTGGTGGCGGTCGAGTTTCTAATTATGGAAGGTGACAATTTACACAAGCTATTTCCAAAGGAGAGTTTTGAAGTTTTTGGAAAGAAAATTGGAGGGAAACAAGGGTTTGTTTTGGTGACTGCTCTTGTGGTGTTACCCACAACTTGGTTAAAAAGTTTGGGGGTTTTGGCATATGTTTCTGCTGGTGGGGTAATGGCATCGATGATTCTTGTGTTGGCAGTATTCTGGGGTGGTGCGTTTGATGGAATTGGATTCCATGAAAGAGGGGAACTCTGGAATTGGAATGGGTTGCCGACTGCCATAAGTTTGTTTACTTTTTGTTACTGTGGTCATGCTGTTTTTCCAACACTATGCAATTCCATGAAGGATAAGTCCCAATTCCCAAAGGCAAGTCAATTACCATTTACATTAATTTAATTACTTTATTTGGTTGTTATATTTCAATATTATTTATTCATACTATCACTATTCGATCTTACATAAATACGTAATAAACTTTACATGCATGTCATAAGGTGTGAATGATGTAACTAATTTATGTTGTTGAGGGAACCAATTAATTAATTGTGGCTAATTAATTAATATCGATTTCGTAACGAAATAGATTGTTTGTGTCGTTTGTTGTTAGTACATGATAACGTATCTTTCACACGATATATATAACTTTTTAATGCAAGATTTAATTAAAGAGATATCTGTGTAAAAAACATTTAAGCTGTACCATTTTTGCGATTAAAACTCTCAATTATTTTTCATTGCATAAAAAATCTTCAAACAGTAAAATCTCATGAAATTTGGATATTATCGGTTGTAACCGACTGAAAGTCACATGCCACTGTCAACAAGTCACCAGTGAATAACGTAATTTCGCCAAAAAGATAAATTTTAATAAAAAAACATAGATTTAAACAAAAAAAAATCAATAAGAAATGTGGATTGAATCATAAAACACATGCAAGTGAGTTTATTGGAGAGAATGTTCGTCGATTCCAACCAATTCATCATGTTGCAAGTCATTTTTCTTATAAAAAACCACATTTTGATAAGTTTTAATTAGTTAGGGTTTTTTGTGCAATGAAATTGGTTGAGAGTTGTAATCGCAAAAATATCCAACTTGAAGGCTCTTTTTACGTAAATTTCCTTTAATTAGTTGATTGTTTCTAATAGCTAGGTTGTGATATATATAACAATAATTAGTTATCTACTCTCCATTCTTATGAAAAATAATTGACAAGTTATGCAATTAAATGGAAAATCATAAACCAAAGAATTGGAATCACTTTCTATTCATTGTTTATGCATAATATTGCATATTTCTGTTTAACTACATATGAAATTCTAACGGGATCACATGTGCCTTCTTCTTAATTGAGATGCATTGTGTCCGATAAGACCGATGCTTACTCATATCCCCAACATCTAATTTCTTGTGGTCCAACAATACGGATCGTATGTTCAACTTGTGAGCTTGATCAAGTATTGATTCTTGACGTTTATCTACGTTTGCATTTGTAGGTTCTACTTGTTTGCTTTATTCTGAGCACTATTAGCTATGGATCGATGGCGATATTGGGCTACTTGATGTTCGGGGAGCACTTAGTATCACAAGTGACGCTAAACCTTCCCACGAAATATATAAGTTCTAACGTAGCAATTTACACCACATTGATGAACCCCATAACCAAATATGCATTGGTGGTGGCACCAATCGCTACATCTGTAGAAGAAACATTTCCCTTTCGAGAAAGCAAGACGATGAGTTGCCTCATTCGAACATCCATTGTGGTTAGCACCGTTTTCGTGGCACTGGTGGTCCCCTTTTTTGGCTACGTGATGGCATTTATCGGTGCGTTTTTGAGCGTTACTGTCTCAATTTTGTTTCCATGTTTGTGTTATTGGAAGATCACCAAAGGGTTGAAGAAATTTGGGGTCGAAATGATGGTGATCTTGACGATATTGTTGTTTGGATCTTTTATTGCAGTAGTTGGTACTTACGTTGCCTTAACAGATATTCTAAAAGAAGTTAGAACTAAATGAAATTTAATAAATATTCTCATTATAAATACTAATTCCAAAATACATTTAGGGGTTTCATATGCAATATGGGTGTCCAATTAAAAGTTTTAGATTTTAGATATTTAAATATTAAATAATAAACAATATATTTTTTATTGTTTTTTTTTTATCTCTACTTGGAAGCTAATGATGTATATCATACCCCTTACAATCTTTCATGTATTTAAATGTAAGAATTAACAGTCAATTAAAGGTAACTAGGTTTGTGAGATGTTTTTGTGTATGATTAATTATGAATGTGTCTACCTCTTCAAACTCTTCTTTCATCGGATATAATATTAGTAAGGGACTTATTAATTAATCAAAGCAATGATCGAATAATTAATTTTGATCAATAAGTGTGTTTGTTTCAATGTGATGTTTTGGGATTTTCACTTACCCAAACATATGATACATACTTTAACCCTGCCCATATCGAAATTTAAATTTTATGTTATCTTGTTATTTTTTGTAGTCCATAAAAAAATAAAAAATCTAAATATTATTTCTAAATCATATAAAAAGTATATGTAATAGCTATTGAGCTCTTTCGTAAATATACAATCATGTAAATCTTTTTAACGATGTAAATATCATAGAGATATAATATAGAGAACTTAATATGAGTATTGTATGTTTGCTCTTTTATTTTGTTAAAAAAAAGTGATAAACTTGATAATTTCACAAAGACAAATATTTGAGGAAGCAAGATAAACAAAACGTAAAAACATCTATAAAGCTTGTACCGGTTCGAGCCGGTCCAAGAACAGAAAAACCGGACCAGATCAAACCCGTATTAGAAACATTGGGCCGGTTTACGGTTTTCTTATTTCCTTAATTTTGGTTTTCAGTATTTTTCGGTTTGGGCCGGTTTCGTCCAAATGCTCATCCATAGTTGAGATGATGACATGTCATATTTTTTTTCCTGTTTCGTCAATAGTATTTTTGTACAATATAGCCAAGATAATATTTTAATACAACTTAGATGGTTAATAATTTGAAGGGAGAAATTTCATATATCCCTCAAAAACTTCATAATATCATATATACCTAGCTTAAAATTTTAAGAGTAAATTACATAAATGGTCCCTGTGGTTTGCATAAAACTTTGGATACGATCCCTGTAGTTTCAATTTTGCATAAACAGTCCTTATTATCACTGTTTACTTGCAAAAATGGTCCATCTGACGTTAACTTTAACAAACAAGTGGTTAAATATTTTATAATGACCATTTTACCATTTTCTTTGATAACATTTTGGTCCCTCAAGTTTGTAGTTCATTTTGTTTTGGTCTCTCAAGTAAATTGATTTATTTAACTTTATTATTATTATTTATTATTATTATTTTAACTTTTTACGTATTAATTTTTTTGTTTATTGAGTTTCCTATATTTTAATATATTTATAATTTAAGTTACAAACTTAATTATTTCTTTTTATTATAAACAATTGTATCAAATTAGAATCCATTTCCTTTATTAGTTTTTTCAGATGAAAAACACAAACATTTTATATTGTAGTTTCCAAACCAAAAAATTTTGAACCTTAAGTTTTTGTTTGTTTTTTCAAAAGAAATGAATTTACTAACCATACATGTTTTAAGTTTTTTCATTTTAAAACGTAAAAAGCTACGAAGACCAATCCGTTTTTAATTTTTTTCTGCACCAAAAAATCCAACCCATTACGATTTTTTGTTATGGAAAACGAAAACAAATACAAACAATTCTGTTATTAGTTTTTGCAAACGAAAAAACCACGAATAATTCTGATTTTCCAAACAAAAATCAATTATTTTTCTAGTTTTTCACCAAAACCATTACCTTTTATTTTTTTCTCCAAACGAAAAACTATGAACCATTACGCTTTAAAGTTGTTTAAAAAAATGAAATAGTGTGTAGCCTTTTTGTTTGGAAGAACTAAAAAAATGGAATGGTTTTTACTTTTTTACTATTGAAAAATGTTTAAAACGTAATGATTAGAATAACATAAAAATCGAACAAAAAAATAGACCCATTTTGATTTTTTAGCTTTTTCCAAACGTACAAAATACGATTTTTCAAAAAATGAAATAGTCTATTTTTTTGTTCGGTTTTTATGTTATTGTAATCATTACGTTTTTAACTTTTTCCAATCGTGAAAAACTACAAACCATTTCATTTTTTTTGTTTTTCCGAACAAAAAGGCTACACACTATTTCATTTTTTTTTAAAAACTTTAAAACGTAATGGTTCGTAGTTTTTCGTTCGGACAAAAAAAATAAAAGATAATGGTTTGGTTCGAAAACCTAGAAAAATAAAATGATTTTTTTTGTTTGGAAAAACTGAAAATCAGAATTATTCGTAGTTTTTTCGTTTGCAAAAACTAATACCAGAATTGTTTGTATTTACTTTCGTTTTCCAAAACATAAAATCGGAATAGGTTGAATCTTGGTGCAGAAAAAATAAAAAAACAGATTGGTTTCCGTAGCTTTTTACGTTTAGAAAATGAAAAAAATTAAACATGAATGGTTAGTAACTTTTTTTCGTTTATATTCAAATTATTTTGGTTTGGAAAACTACAATATAAAATATTTGTATTTTTTCATTCGAAAAAGCTAAAAACGAAATGGATTCTAATTTGATGCTATTGTTTATAATTAAAAATTAAAAATTTTGTAATTTAAATTGAAACTATATTAAAATATATGAAACTTAATAAAAAAATAAATTAATATGTAAAATTAAATCAATAATAAATAATAATAATGATAATTTTTATAAGAGTAAATTACACAAATGATCCCTGTGGTTTGGTGCTTTTTGCTCTTTTCGTTCCTCAAACTTTTTTTTTTGCACCAATAGTCCCAAAATCTCAAACCTTTAACACTAATGGTCTCTGCCGTCAATTAGGGCCGTTAGGCCAGTTAAGTCACAAGGGCATTTTTGTCATTTTCATCTCAGGGACCATTTACGTAATTTTAAAATAGTTTTTTTTCCTATTATCTAATTTATCATATTTGGTATGCATCCCTACTCCCACTGTCCCACATACGTATTGATGGTGAGCCGGGAAACGCCTTTGGGTACCACGAATTCATCGTCGCTTGAGATCGTCAGTGGAAAATTGGCTGTGAAAGAAAATCGAGATTCACGATGTGACGTTGTTTGGGAGTTGGCAATTTTGACAGCGATGGAGAGGTGAAGCTTCTAGAAGATGGAGATTTGGTGGTTATGGATGCCCGTGGTGGTGTTTTATGGCCGAGCTTCATTTTTCCGGCGGATACGTTTTTACCGGGGATGACTTTGACGTTTTCTGGGCTATTTATATAGATTAAGATTCTTTTTATGATTTCATATAAGGATGCGATGGATCTGGTATTAGCCAACGCAAGGTAGCTTAGCAAGACGATGGAGATGCGATGCGCAGTTAAGAAAGAGAGAGAGAGAGAGAGAGGAACATCGCCACGCACCGCACCGCCACGAACTTGTCCATCTCGTCTTCAATGACCAAATACAAAAAAAAAAAAACAAAACCCAGATCTGGGTTTAAATTCCAAACCATATCAACAGTTCATTTAAAATTGAAGAGACGAAGAAGTATAAGCTTCAACCGACCCGTTTGAGGCTGTTACAACAATAAGAGATTGAGCCCCAATCATACCCGACCCACCAACATTGAGCGCCCAAGCAACCCATTGAGATGTAGTCGATCCCGTTTGTCGGAAAGCGACGTCGACGGTGCCTTGGGATGAGTGGTAGTTCCAGTGGAGATGTGAGTTCAAAACGGGTAAAGAAACGCATGCGGCATAGATGGCGTTGGTAGAGAAGGCATAATTATTGCAGTTTTGAGCAGAAGAAACAGCCAAATTCGATATCAAAATGCAAAAAAAGAACACTAAGATTTTACCCATCTTGAAAATCTTGATTGTGCACAAAAACCAGAATGATTCAAACCAAATATTATTGTTTGGAAGAAGGGAAACAATTATTTATTTATTCTTTTCTTTAATATTAGTTATTTAATTGTATCCAAAGATGATAAATAATAAAATAGAAAAAACAAAAAAAAACTATTAGGAAATTACGTAAATGGTCCCTGAGACGAAAATGCCCTTGTGACTTAACTGGCCTAACGGCCCTAATTGACGGCAGGGACCATTAGTGTTAAAGGTTTGAGATTTTGGGACTATTGGTGCAAAAAAAAAGTTTGAGGGACGAAAAGAGCAAAAAGCATCAAACCACAGGGACCATTTATGTAATTTACTCTTTTTATAATAATAATAATAATAAGAGTAAATTACATAAATGGTCCCTATGGTTTGCATAAAACTTTGGATATAATCCCTGTGGTTTCAATTTTGCATAAACGGTCCTTATTTTCACTGTTTACTTGCAAAATGGCCCTCTGCCGTTAACTTTAACAATCAAATGGTTAAATCTTTTATAATGACCATTTTACCCTTTTCTATGATAACATTTTGGTCCCTCAAGTATGTAATTCATTTTAGTTTTGGTCCCTCAAGTAAATTTTTTTATTTAACTCTTTTATTATTATTATTATTGTTATTATTATTTATTATTAATTTAACTCTTTACATATTAATTTATTGTTTATTAAGTTTCCTATATTTTAATATATTTTTTTAATTTAAATTACAAACTTATTTATTTCTTTTATTATAAACAATAGTATCCAATTAGAATCCATTTCGTTTTTTTAGCTTTTTCGAATGAAAAAATACAAACATTTTATATTGTAATTTTCTAAACCAAAGAAATTTGAACCTTAAGCTTTTATTTGTTTTTACAAACGCAAAAAAGTTGCTAACCATTCATGTTTTAAGTTTTTTCATTTTCTAAACGTAAACAGGTACGAAAACCAATCTGCTTTTTATTTTTTTTCCTGCACCAAAAGATTCAACCCATTCCGGTTTTTTGTTTTGGAAAACAAAAATAAATACAAACAATACTGTTATTAGTTTTTGCAAACGAAAAAACTACGAATAATTCTGATTTTCAGTATTTCCAAAAAAATCATTTTATTTTTCTAGTTTCTCGAACCAAACCATTACCTTTTATTTTTTTCTTCGAACGAAAAACTACGAACCATTACGTTTTAAAGTTTTTTTCAAAAAATGAAATAGTGTGTAGCCTTTTTGTTCGGAAAAACTAAAAAAATGGAATAATTTGTAGTTTTTATGATTGGAAAAAATTAAAAACGTAATGATTAGTATAACATAAAATTCAAACAAAAAAATAGACTATTTCATTTTTTGAAAAATCGTATTTTGTACGTTTGGAAAAAGTTAACAAATCAAAATGGATCTATTTTTTGTTCGATTTTTATGTTATTCTAATCATTACGTTTTTAACTTTTTCCAATCGTAAAAACTACAAACCATTCCATTTTTTTAGTTTTTCTGAACAAAAGACTACACACTATTTCATTTTTTTTGAAAAAACTTTAAAACGTAATGGTTCGTAGTTTTTCGTTCGGAGAAAAAAATAAAAGGTAATGGTTTGATTCGAAAAACTAGAAAAATAAAATGATTTTTTTGTTTGGAAAACCTGAAAATCAGAATTATTCGTAGTTTTTTCGTTTGCAAAATCTAATAACAGAATTGTTTGTATTTATTTTCGTTTTCCAAAAAAAATGGAACGAGTTGAATTTTTTGGTGCAGAAAAAAAAACGGATTGGTCTTCGTAGTTTTTTACGTTTTAAAATGAAAAAACTTAAAACATGTATGGTTAGTAACTTCTTTTCGTTTGTAAAAACAAATAAAAGCTTAATGTTCAAATTTCTTTGGTTTGGAAAACTACAATATAAAATATTTGAATTTTTCATTCGAAAAAGCTAAAAAAGAAAATCGATTCTAATTTGATACAATTGTTTATAATAAAAGAAATAAATAAGTTTGTAATTTAAATTAAAAAATATATTAAATTATAGGAAACTCAATAAACAAAAAAATTAATACGTAAAAAGTGAAATTAATAATAATAATAATAATAATAATAATAATAATTAATAATAACAATAATAATAATAAAAGAGTTAAATAAAAAAATTAAGTTGAGGGACCAAAATTAAAATGAACTACAAACTTGAGGGACCAAAATGTTATCAAACAAAAGGGCAAAATCGTCATTATAAAAGATTTAACCATTTGATTGTTAAAGTTAACGGCAGAAGGACTATTTTTGCAAGTAAACAGTGAAAATAAGGACCGTTTATACAAAATTGAAACCACATGCATCGTATCCAAAGTTTTACGCAAAGCACAGGGACCATTTCTGTAATTTACTCTAATAATAATAATAATAATAATAATAATAATAATAAAAGAGTTAAATAAAAAAATTTACTCGAGGGACCAAAACTAAAATGAACTACAAACTTGAGGGACCAAAATGTTATCAAAGAAAAGGTAAAATGGTCATTATAAAATATTTAACCATTTGATTGTTAAAGTTAACGGCAGAGGGACTATTTTTGCAAGTAAACAGTGATAATAAGGACCGTTTATGCAAAATTGAAACCACAGGGACCGTAACCAAAGTTTTATACAAACCACAGGGACCATTTATGTAATTTACTCAAATTTTAATATCATATATATCCCTTCTAAACTTCATGATATTTCATATACCCAACTTAAGTTATAAATATCATATATATTCCTCTTAAACATTATTAATATCATGGGATAATTGCGTAAAAAACCTTAAAGTTGGACCATTTTTGTGATTAAAACCCCTAACCATTTTTTGTTGTACAAAAAACCTCTAACTGGTAAAATCTTTTGAAATTAGGACATGACCGGTTATAATAGGTGCTATGCTTACATGGCACACACGTGGCGTCCACATGGCAAACCCGACTTATGTGGCGCCTACGTGGCACTACATGTATAATTCTTAAACTGAATTTTTGCATAAAAAACCCCGAAATTGGTGACTTTTTCGATTAAAACCCTTAACTATATTTTTTTTTCTCACATCTAACCAATAATAAAATTTACATTTTCTCTTTTTTTCTACCTCTGGCAACTCCGATTACTCTAATACCTCTTATGTTCAGTGTTGTTTATTTTATGTATGTATCTTCGATTAACTTTTGCCGTTTAATCTTGAATTTTAACATCAATTGTGCCGATGGAATCGATTTCATTTTGTGTTCACGAGTTGCATTTTTAGGTTCAGCTTTATGTTCAATTTCATTTATTTATATTCCATTTGAGCATCTGAGTATGATCAGTCAGAGCAGTGAGGTTTCCTAGCATAGAGAGTGGAGGTTTCATTAGAAAACGAATTCTTTGTTTAATAAATAAAAGTTTAATAAATATTCATGTCATCAAAATGCAATCAGTGAAGACTCAATTTTAATTATATTTGTTGGTTGGAGGTTTTTTGTCAATTTAAAAATGATTTGGGGTTTTAATTGAAAAAACTAAGCAAGTTGGAGGTTTTTTTACGCAAAAATCTATTTAAAAGTTTTACACGTCATCAAGTTGCAACCGGCTAAACCGGTTGCAAGTCATATTTTTTAAAAAAAGCCCAAATTTACAAAGTTTTAACCAGTTAGAGGTTTTTTGTGCAATGAAAAATGGTTGGGGGTTTTAATAGCAAAAATGGTCCAACTTAGAGGTTTTTTGCGCAATTACCCCTAATATCATATATATCCCTCTTAAACATTATTAATATCATATATAATCATATTTAATAATTTAATTATTTTTAAAACTCATAGTTAATATTACTTATTAATTAATAATCATTCTACCCATATTTATTTCACCTTTCAACTAAACTTTAAAATATTATATTTACCCAACTTAAATTAATTTTTAATATCATATCCCTGTTAATAATTTTATATAATTCATTTTTTTTTAACTTTTCCAATATAAAATTTCTATAGTAAAAGAAAACATTAAAAATATAATCATTGAGAAACTTACATGTGATTAGGAAATATATGTGTTATAAATATATAGTTATTTTCGTTAGTAAAGAAATCATTTTTTAGATAAACCAAAGTTTCTCATAATTATATTGTTGATATAAATTTGTTTTACGAGAAAGAATTTATATACTAAAAGTTAAAAAAATATTAATAATTAATTTAAGTTTGTGTAAATATCATGAAGTTTAGTGAAAAGAAGAAATGAAAAGGGTATAATGATCATTAATTAATAGGTAATATCATCTATGAGTTTTAAAAATAATCAAATTATTGAATTTGAGTATATACGATATTTATAACGTTTAAGAGGTATATTTGATATTAATAACTTAAGTTGGGTATGTATGATATTATGAAGTTTAGAAGAGATATATAAGATATTAAAATTTTAAGTTAAGTATATATGATATTATAATGTTTTAGAAGGATATACACGAAATTCGTCGTATTTTTAAGAAATTTTTTACATGGTCTATCAAACAAAGTTGAGCTTCTAAAAGAAAGTAAATACTGACTTGACCCGGATTGGTTATATCCAAATCCGACTCAATTTTTGCACCAGTCGACGAAACCCTAACCGAGAATCGGACAATAGCAGAGGAGAGATTCTGGGCTTCCTTCTTCCGTCTTATTCTGCTTTGAGCTTATAGTCGCGACTTCGATTTCTCTCCTGCAATCTCTGCTGACGTATTTCTCCTCTCTCTGCTGGTAATCTGTTTGAGTTTCATCTTATTCTATGTATTTCATGAATCTATGCTAGCTTTGACGGTGAAAGTATAATGTTGTTGATAAATTATCTATTTTTTATGCTCTGATATTTTCTTATCTTGTTCGTCATTCATAAAAATATATGTGTTCGCAGCTTATGAAATACCGTGTACATGTTTAGAAATTATTCGATGCTTTTGAATCTTTTTACTGAATGTGGATAATTCCGTTATTGTTTGTTTTTAATCGGTTATAAGATACCTACACGATTTGCTTCCCCTTGGCCACTAGGGCGTTTGAGGCACCTTACGTCTTCTGGTTTCCAAGGGCTAAGGCAATTAGGCAACATGCTTCTTATTAGATACTACAACTAAGACCACTCAGAGCTACATAAAACCATCCATTCATTTCTTCAATACGATAACAAGGAATAATAGAACTAGCATCCGTATCAACTCCACACGTGGGTTGCTCAGACAGCTAGTTGGAACATTTAGCTTTTGATGTACATGATCACCTGAAAGTGAAACATCACCTACTGAGGGAAAAGACGAAGGGAGTGTTGACTAATTCCTACTAGGATTTTGATAGCCAAATTTGTTGGTCATCCACATTTCGTCTTCAATTGGAAACTTTTCGTTTAACCCACGATATTTATGCTTTATATCAACTAGTAGAGGGGCTTGCAGTAGTGCCAATCTTAAATTGTGACACATTTATTCATACACATACACACACACATATAGGCATATAGCAAGTTTTTGCCTTTATTGAGGTAATAAACCATACTAATAAAGTGGCAACAAGCACCTTTTTTCTCAAAGTCAACTTTCTCCCTTCTTGCTTTAGTTTTCAATAAGGCTCGCACAGGGGCGCTCACCTTTGTTGGCTCCTTCCGGCCCGGAAGTTTGCTTCTGACGTCTAGCTTCTACCGCTAGCGCTTGGACTTGGAAGCAAGCTAAAGCTACCTTGAATCAAATCAAGCAATGAATGAAAAAACCGCTTACCGAGAAATAGAAAGGAAGGACAAGTTAGTTTGAGGACCCTTTGGTCAAAGGAAAGGGGGGTCTTGATTCCGGGACGGAGCCATATGACGCGAGAGTCTCACGTACAGTTCCTTTGAGAAGGGTGGGAATGGGATACCACCACCTATCAGGCCTATATATGTGTGTGTGTGCATTGGTTTCTTATACAACAAGAACAGAAAGTAATAGCTGAAATGACCTTATATCTCTGGTTGCAAGCAACATGCTTTGCTTCAACCTCTATTATTGATAATTATAGTTAAAAATATGAATGATTTCTCTCTCTAGATATAAAGAACGTCATATTCCTTGTTCTAAAAAAAGTACAAAATCTTGTTCACCTTTCAGAATTGAAACTGATGGATATGTCTACAAATTGAAAACTTATAATTTTTGTTTGTAACATCTTTATTGCAAATTCCAAGGTTTAGCAGATTTCTTTAGGCTCTGGTGAAATCATGTTAATCTTAAGCTTGCTTATGCTATTGTTGCACTATAGATCTCACTTTTGGAACACCAACAAATATTAAATATTTGATTTGCCAATAAGTTCAAACAAACAAAATGTAAAGTTATGTAAGTTACTGCTTCATGACTTCGTCAGTTATTCATACCTTTGATGGTTAGGACACATATATGCACAATTGCACAAAGATTTTGTTAGTTGTGACTTTAATAATGGTAATCAGGTAGTTAACATGTTTTCAGTACCATAGCCTATAAATAAGGAGGCTGACTTCCATTTTGTAATTTCAGTTCATTCAATAAAAGATTTCTCTCTCAATTCCCTTAAATCCCTAACAAACTGGTATCAGAGCCAGGTTTTTTTTTTTCTAATTCTCTCTCTCTAGATTCTCTATCTAGTTTCTCCTAATTCTCAACAAATTGGTATCACAGCCAGGTTCATTTAAACCTCTCTGAATTTTCTAGTCTCTTCCCTTAATCTACTTCTGGAAATCGATCTTGACCCAAAAGTGGATCAGGAAAATCATTCTTGATTCTGCAATTTTTTTCTGCCTTCTGCGATTTGGAATCGCGACTGCTGATTGCAATCTTGGCAATCGGTTTGCCAATCTTGAAGCCGATTCAAGGAGGAGTCTCTTGAATCTTGCAATCAGCGTGTGAAATTGAAGTTTTTCAGTGGTTAATTTCAGAAATAAAATTGACGAAGGGTGCTCAATCGAAGGCGTCACTGTTAGCAATTGAAGTCGGTGAACAAGTCTAGGAAATCAAATGATTTTGGCGATCATGACGGGGCTATAGATTTCTGGAAAATCGATTATTGGGTATCGATTGGGTGATTGATCTATTTTTGGGTGAACATATGTCTGCAATCAGTTCTGGGAATTGAGTTCTTCAATCAACCAAGTTGGTGATCGATTCATCCTTGCAGCCCCTGTTTGCAATCTGATCTTGGCAATCAATTATTCCAGAACTGATCGATTTCTAGAAGCTAACCCCGTTCAAAAGTTTCTTGGAGTGTTCTTGATTTCAAGAAATCTTTTCTTGATTTTAATTCCAACTGAAAATGGCTCCACAACCTGTGACGATCAAGAAGTTTACTGGGAAGAACAATTTCAGTCTGTGGCGTCTCAAAATGAGAGCGTTGCTGAAGCGTGACGGATTGTGGACCCCACTGGCAGGTCCAAGACCAGAAACAATGAACCAAAATGACTTCAATCAGCAAGATGAGAAGGCTCATTCAACAATTTTGTTGTCTCTGTCGGACGAGGTCCTATACGAAGTTGCTGATGAAGAAAATGCGGCTGGATTGTGGGTGAAACTAGAGTCATTGTACATGACTAAGTCTTTAACGAACAAGTTGTTGTTAAAGCAACGGTTATTTTCACTACGAATGAAGTAGGGGATGCCGTTGAAGGAGCATCTTGACGAATTGAATTCCATTCTTATGGATTTAAAGAACGTGGAGGTCAAGATCGAAGATGAAGATGCTGCCCTCATCTTATTGGTTTCATTGCCACCGTCGTATGAGAATTTTGTTAACTCGTTCGTTGTTGGGAGAGACACAATAACATTGGAAGAAGTTAGATCAAGTTTGCATTCGAGAGAGTTGCGCCATAAAGCTTCCGGAAATGGAACCGAAAGCCAATCGGTTGGCTTGTCGGTGGTGAATGGGGATAGAGATCAAGGTAGAGAAAGAGGCCGAGAGCAAAGAAAAGGCAAGTGGAAAGGAAGAGGTCGATCAAAATCGAGGGACCGAGGATCGAAAGCTAACCCGAAAGACGTTTGTCACAAGTGTGGTGAGACCGGACATTGGAAGAATGAGTGTCCGAAACGTAACGAGAGGTCGTCCGCTGCTGTTGCAAAAGATGATTCGGGTTCGGAGGCTGATTTGGTACTTTCTGTGGCTGATTGTCAAAATCAGCGTGATGAGTGGATTCTTGACTCCGGGTGTTCTTTTCACATGACACCGAATAAGGATTGGTTTGATACTTACGAAAAGGTTGCAACTGGAAGTGTGTTGATGGGTAATAACACGCCATGTAAGGTTGCTGGAATTGGGTCGGTTAGTATCAAAATGCATGATGGCATGGTGAGAACTTTGGCTGATGTTCGTCACGTGCCAGATTTGAAAAAGAACTTGATTTCCATGGGAGTTTTGGACTCGAAAGGATTCAAGTACAGCTGTGATGCAGGGGTTATTCGGGTCACTAAAGGTGCGTTGGTGGTCATGAAAGGAGTCAAGAAGAGTTCCTTGTACGTGCTTGAAGGTAATACGGTTGTTGGGTCAGCAGCAGCAGCCCTCAAATCTGATAAAAACGAGTCAGATTTGACATGTTTATGGCATATGAGGCTGGGACATGTTAGTGAGAAAGGTATGCTAATTCTTAGCAAACAGGGGCTGCTTGGAGGTCACAAAGTTGCTGAGTTGGGCTTTTGTGAGCATTGTATCTTTGGAAAACAAAGGAGAGTGAGTTTTTCAAAGGCTGTCCATACAACCAAGTCTTCTTTAGAATACTTACATGCTGATTGTTGGGGTCCTTCGCAAGTTCCTTCACTTGGTGGTGGCCGGTATTTCCTATCGATTATAGACGATTACTCTAGGATGACTTGGGTGTTCATCATGAAGCATAAGAGTGAATCGTTTGAGAAGTTCAAAGATTGGAAAGTTCTCATTGAAAATTCGGTTGGGAAGAAGATTAAGAGGCTGCGAACTGACAACGGACTGGAGTTTTGTTCGAAAGAATTTGATCGGTTTTGCAAGGATGAAGGCATTGCAAGACACCGAACGGTTAGGCACACTCCACAACAAAATGGAGTGGCCGAGAGGATGAATAGAACGCTGCTTGAAAGAGTTAGATGTGTGCTGTCAAATGCGAGGCTGACCAAAGGTTTTTAGGCAGAAGCGTTGAACACGGTTTGCTACTTGGTTAATAGAACTCCGGCAACGGCAATTGGTTGTAAAACTCCTATCGAGGTGTGGTCCGGTAAGCCGGCTGATTATACGGGCTTAAGAGTGTTTGGTTGTCCGTCATACTACCATGTTAGTGAAGGGAAGTTGGAACCAAGATCGAAAAAGGGGATGTTTATGGGATACGGGGCTGGAGTTAAGGGCTATAGAATCTGGTCACTTGATGAAAGAAAGGTGGTTCTCAGTCGTGATGTAGTGTTTGATGAAGAGTCAATGTTGTGTAGCATGCGGCATACATCTACTCCAACTGTTCAAGAGAAGAGTGTCCCCGAACAGGTGGAGTATGATCTGATTGATTCTGATGAAGGTGAGGATACTGCTGGACAGATCAGTAGCACATCCCAAAATGAGTACTTAATGAATGAAGAAGTGCAGCAGCCTATAGAGTATCGTTCTATAGCGTTAGATAAGCCTCGAAGACAAGTTGGAAGGCCTATTCGTTATGGTTTTGATGACGTGGTGGCCTATGCTTTGCAAGTTGCTGAAGAAATTGAATTCTTTGAGCCATCTACTTACAAAGAGGCAATTACAACCAAGGAGGCAGATGTATGGATGGGTGCCACGGGTGAAGAGATGGAGTCCCTTCACAAGAATAGAACTTGGGAGCTTGTCAAGTTACCTCAAGGCAGAAGGGTTGTGAGCTGTAAGTGGATCTTTAAGCGAAAAACGGGGCTGCCCGGTGCTGAAAGTGTAAGATACAAGGCCCGTTTGGTGGCTAGAGGTTATAGCCAAGAGCAGGGAATTGATTATAATGAGATTTTCTCACCCGTAGTGCGCCATACGTCCATTAGAGTGCTTTTAGCACTTGTAGCACAACAGAATCTGGAGCTGGAACAGTTGGACGTAAAAACAGCATTTTTGCACGGAGATCTTGAAGAAGAAATTTATATGAATCAACCGGAGGGTTTTGTGGTTCAAGGGAAAGAAGATTATGTGTGTAAACTCAAGAAATCGCTTTACGGATTGAAGCAATCTCCGAGGCAGTGGTATAAGCGATTTGATGGTTTTATGGTGAGCCCTGGGTTTAATCGAAGTCCCTATGATTGCTGCATTTATCACAAGAAAGTAGCTGATGGTTCTCGGGTGTATTTGCTACTTTATGTTGATGATATGTTGGTGGCAGCAAGAGATAAGGCTGAAATTCAGAGGTTAAAAGACCTTAATTCTGAGTTTGATATGAAGGACTTGGGGGCTGCTCAAAAGATACTTGGAATGGAGATTATTCGAGATAGATCGAAGGGGAAACTTTTCTTATCACAGAAAAGTTACATCTCTAAAATACTTTCTCGCTTTGGAATGGCTTCAGCAAAGCCATTGAGCACTCCTTCATCGGCTAATTTCAGGTTATCGACAACTTTAGCACCTCAAACAGAGGCTGAGGTGGAGTTTATGAGTAAAGTACCTTACTCTAGTGCTGTGGGAAGCCTTATGTATGTCATGGTCTGCACTAGACCTGACATAGCACATGCGATCAGCGTTGTTTCTCGCTATATGGCTTGTCCGGGAAAGGAACATTGGGTTCCCGTGAAACGTATATTCCGATATCTCAAAGGGACAACAGATGTAGGCCTCATTTATGGAGGAAATGGGGAGTGTTTTGTTGCTGGATATTCAGATTCGGATTATGCAGCTGACCTTGACACTAGAAGGTCATTAACGGGGTACGTTTTCACCGTTGGAAGTGCCTTAGTGAGCTGGAAAGCTACTTTACAGCCGTCGGTTGCTTTGTCCACAACAGAGGCTGCAAAGGAGGGTATTTGGCTGAAAGGTTTGCTTGGAGATCTTGGTTTTCATCAAGATCAGGCTGTGGTGTTTTGTGACAGCCTAAGTGCAATTTGTCTTGCTAAAGACCAAGTGCATCACGAGAGAACGAAGCATATAGATGTTCGTTATCACTTTATACGTTCGGAAAGAAGAGTTAAAGTGAAGAAGGTGAAGACAGAAGACAATCCAGCTGATGCACTAACTAAACCAGTTTCATTTAACAAATTTAGACACTGTTTAGATCTACTAAACATAGATAGATGGAAGTAGAATTTAATGTTATTACTTTACTAGAATTAAAGTCAAGGTGGAGATTTTGTTAGTTGTGACTTTAATAATGGTAATCAGGTAGTTAACATGTTTTCAGTACCATAGCCTATAAATAAGGAGGCTGACTTCCATTTTGTAATTTCAGTTCATTCAATAAAAGATTTCTCTCTCAATTCCCTTAAATTCCTAACAGATTTACATTGATGTCAAATGTCAATATTGGTTGCCTGAATCTTTTGAAATGCTAGGAGATTAATAAAGTAAATAATTCAAAACATTGATTGAGTGAAGTCAGACCAAATATTTTGTTTGTAATGTTAAATTATTGAAATCAAACATAATGTGGATAAAAGAGAGGCTTACATATCACCTCGACTTGAAGTTACATTAATGTTTACTAGAAAAACAAATGTTTTGGAGCAAGAAATGCTGGTCAGTATTATAAAAAAACAATCTGTTGATTTCTTCTCACTTTGTCTTTACACATTCAATCTTGTGTTAGCTGAGTAAATGGCGGCAAATCACACCCAACTACCAAGTGGTGCATTTATACTGTTAAAAAGCATCTTTTGTCTTGACCACAATGAGCAACTATTCTCGGAAGAAGTATCAAAGAATTAGGGTTGATGGATTTTTTTAAACCATGACTCAGCTTTTAGTTTCTTCGCAACAAATAAAGCTACTTCTTCAACCTCTCTGTCTCTATCACAACTCCCTATGCTCTTTCATTTCTTTAGTATTAATTTATTGTAAAGTTGAACTAGTAAAAGCTCTTAACTATTCAGCATTTTATTAATTACGTAAGTTTTAAATCAAAGAAAAAGATAGATAAGAACACCTGGAAAACATGTTCATGTTACTAATGTCTGGAGAAACTGGAAACATGTACATCTGGCTGATCCACCAAGGACATTGCATAACCACATCAAAGTGAAACATTGCCTGTTGAACATAATATTTGGAATTTCATTCCTATATGATTATCGAAAATCTCATGACCCTTTGCAGGCAGAGAGTACTTCTAGAACTGATGAGGTTTCATATCATCTATGTACTTTCGTGGTGACTATGCTCTTCAGTTTGACATTATTGATAACAAACATGTGTTGTGTTTTTTTATTCTGAAATGAGGGTTACTATATAATGGTGGAGAATAAATTATTCATTAAAATTGTTTATAATGGGGTGAACAGAGTTGGAGATGAGCTGCTGATATGAGTAGATTATCCTTTAGGCCACGCCCCTTAGACATTCACAAGAAGCTGCCTATTGTAAAATCCATTAAAGACTTTGATGATGACGAGATCCCAACATCTACCCGTACGCAGATGCTTCGTATAGCTGCTGAAGCTGATAATGATACCCAGGTTCAGCTTGAAATTTTTTCATCTTCTAAATTGCTTTTTATTCATTTTAGTTTTTGATTCGCTATGTTGGTAACATTTGGCTGCAATAAGTTGTTATGCTAATATGCTTAATGCTTGATGCTAATTGATAATAATGTATTTAAAGAGGTGGTTCCTGTCAGAACAGAAGATGAGATTTTCCAGAATAGATTAGTACCATAATCACCCAACTTCCATCCCCATTTTCTTATCCTCGTCATCTCAGAATCTGAAAAGTATTGGTCTATAATGTTATACAACATGATTCATTAGTTGTTTGGAGGAATTCTTAAAGTACACGATATTATTTGGTGTAGTTAGATCAGTTATAAAGATGTATGCTGACCTTTGTCAACTAAACTTAAGGGTTAACTTTGTCAAGATATCTATGTTTTTGAGGTTATAGATTACGGGGATGCCTTTCAGAAAGGTACTACAGGTATGACCTATATACATAAAAAAAGGCATGATACATGACAAAACGATAGTGGTCTAATGGAATGTGAATTTATACTGCTATAATATTTACATTTCATTGCTAATAAATAAATACGCCTTACTGATAATGTATTTTGATCAGTTTCTTTAGTCTTTGTATATTGTTAAAAATGGATAATTCAACACCCCTGTGCACATACAGAGTATGCATGCTTCATTTCATTTGAAACATGCATAACTTGATAATTCATCCAAAGGATGGTTGATACATGGTCGTCAACCCTGCTAGCTACTTTTTAATTTTTAACTGAAAAAAATGAGAAGTTTAAAAGGTAAGGGCACATCATATGCTTTAGCTTGAATTTTGTTGTGATGGTAGTCATGGTGTTCCTATTCAGTAATGACCCATGATTAATGGCAACTGATGTCCATTTTCCAAAGCATCAAATTAAAATACAGAAACTTTGGCACATTAAAAGATAGACGTAAATCATATCAGGTCTCTTTTATTTCATATAGAAAACATTAGCTTGTACCATATGCTTGCAAATTCTATGCATCTGTCCAAACTTTACAACTCTGTCATAGCCTACCTTTTTTTACCTGTTCATCATGCTCATGAAGAGGAAAAACCAAAACGTATAAAAGAAATCGTTATTTTCACAGGAAATTACTTATATATTGATTTTTTATGTTCAAGTCAAAAGCCAATAATTAACATAGAACGTTGACTTATTACAGTTTTCCAGACACAGTTTTGGAAAAGGATTCTGTTTTTGATAGGCAGGTAGCATTGAGTGTCTTCGTTGGTACATTATGAGGTGCTTAGGCCTTAGAGAACAGAATAGAAGAGTCCTAGTGCTTTCATTATGCTGTTAATTAGAAGCTGATGGAAGTGGTTAGTTTAAGGTTTATATCTATTTTGGTGGTGTACTGGTGTGTATTATTTGTAAATGCTATAAGGGCCTAGTGTAAAATAAAGCTAAAACATGTGTGATGCTAATGTGTGGAGACTGATCGTGTTTTTGTGTGTTCTTACTTTCTGCAGTTAAGTGTATCGTTGCTGTGTGTGTTGTTTCCTAACATCCTATATAGTGGCAGACTGTCAGTGACCAAAATTAGGCTGAATATGAATAATTTCCTTAAACCAAAGCCTGTGCAATTTGAGCCATGCCATGTTCTACGTTAGCTCCCATACATGTGCCAAATTCTTTGATCTGCTGTCTTGTGTGGCAAAGCATCACCACAAAAAGATCATCATGCTCCAATTGCTGTGTTGATAACTATGTGTCTGAATGTTGTGTTTATGTGCTTTTAACCATGCAGCCAATGTTGTTTTTTTTTTTTGGAAAATTGGAACTGATTTAATAATGGGTTAGACAAGGAGCGGATATGTCATTAGCCGCAGTGCTGAAATGTTACTGTTTTTGTGTTGAACAATACTATTTGATTTTTCTCTCTAGGTACATCAAGTTGCTAGTAAGAAAACTGTTTCTGAAATACCTACTCCTGAGTACGTTATTGTGGATACATATGAACGAGATTATTCTGCCACATTCAATCAACCAGCATCTTATCTACGTGCCAGGGGAGGTATGTGGAGTATTCAACTGTTTGTTATTTTTAGATCTCAATTGATCTCTTTGTTGATAGCATTAGAGTATTTGCAGCACGGGCTGAGATCGGAGATTTTGTTGAGTATGATCTTGACAACGAGGATGAAGACTGGCTTGAAGAGTTCAATAAAGAGAGGTTGACCCTTTTAGCTGAAAAGTAAGTCCTGTTTTGTCGCAGATGGTGGTAAAGTTGTTTGCCTGTTAGTGCTTTCAAGTCCGGCTTGTTATCTTCTTTGTCCTCCATATTGCTCCGTTAATACCTTTACCTAATGATGCACTTCGAGGGATCCCACACTTGGTGAGATACGAGCTCTGTTCTCACGTGAGTTTTTTTAATATGACTGGTGCAGGTTTGAGACTATTTTATTTAAGCTAGAGGTATTGGATCATAAGGCCCGGGAAAGAGCAGGAGTTATAACTCCGACACTTGGCTCACCTATACCAGTACTTTTGACATTTGATGCTGCAGTTGAGGTAGGAAGTAATGTCACTTTTTTGACGTTTTTCTATCAAATCACTTATGGTTGACAGGGTGAACTTTTAAGTTTACATGGATATATTAGCATTTAGCTCTATGTTGGTGGCTTTTAGTTTCACTTCTAAACCATGATTATATCAGAATTCATATATAGCACCAGGTTGTTGCATGTAGCTCTTTAAGATATTCTCATTTAGGATGGTTCAATAAAGTAATTGATGAATTGGAGCAGAACATTCATTTATATAATTATATCACTATGAACTTGCTCAGAATTGCATGTATATTTCTGTAATTATCTATGTGATCCTCCAGGGGAACATCGTTATTAATCATATCTTATTTTACCTCTTTGTTAGGCCCTTCAAGCTCTTTCCATACAATATGGAGTTTTCCAGTCAATCTACAGTTACTGGAAAGAAAAGGTATGCAATTATGAGTACCATGATCCATCTAACCATGTTGGAAATGATTACTTTTACTATCATTTTTTGGGTTTTTTTTAGATGATGCGATTACTTTTAATACCCCACCAAATCCAAAACTGTAAACAATGGGCTGACAGTGATACTCCTGTAGTCCTATTTATCGAAAATACTGCTTTCTTTTATTTTTGCTTCCTTGAAAGCACCCTTTAAAACAAAAGAATGGATATTTGTTTGTTACTCGTTATTGATAAATTTGACATTTGAAAGATTTTGCATGCGTTCGAAGCTTTTGTGTTTTACTTATTTTTAATACATTCTCCATTGCAATTTTATTTAAATCTCTTCTATTTAAGTTCCAGAAGACTGAAGTGTGTTAGGAACATGCTTACTACTTCATAATTTAAACCTATGAATTTAGGATATCCATCATCTTGCAGACTTGAGAGACCTGAAAAAAAAAAGTAATCTGATGACCACTGTTTTAATGCTTTAGCTTATGTAATTTTTTTTCTGCCTTTACTTGTCTTTCAATTATGATTCCCCAAAAGTAAACGCTACCTTTAGTCAAAACGGCGTGGCTAGGAAAAATCCTTGTTTTTCGTAGTAAATTAATCTTGCTCTTATGAGGTAATGTTAGCTTATGGCTATTGATGTGTGCTTTCAAATGTGTTGTCTTTTTTTTCTACAGCGGGAAAGATGGCTAAAACCTGTTTTGCGGCGCTTGCAGGTTAGTTCTCTCATGGTTATCAAGGTTTTCCATTCAGTTATCATAGAATTAAACCAAGGAAAGTTTTTCTGTGCATACTGTTTTTACTAACAATTCCTTGAAATATTCGGTGTTTTCCATTCCAGACATCTGTGCATCTCAACTGCATAAATGTGCCAGCTGTTCTTCCCTTTTTCTGCAAAATCTAATTCTCATGTTTTGGTATAACAGCCACCTCCTCCAGTTAACGATACCAATCCCTACAATGTATTTAGGCCAAGGGAGAAAGCTCACAGACTTCATACGAGAAGGGTTAGTATTTGACATATATCTGTTGACTCACACCCACTTCTGCTTATTTGAATGTCTTTAACTTTTTTCTTTTTTGAAAAGCAAAAATTTAATTTATAAACCAAAAAGTACATCTTCAATGACTCTGCAAGCCGCTCAAATCAACCCAAATTCAAGGCAGCAAACTAAAAATAATAATAAGAAACCACCTCGATAGGATTTTACTATTAAGACTATTAGTATATTCTAGAATGGGCATTTTAGTAATAATAGTAATAGTTATTTGAAATTTTATAAATAAAGGGGAGAGGGGAGTGATGGGGGGTACAGAAAATATTGTTAGACATTGGTTTGGCTCATTGCTTGATTATAGCTTTGAGAGGGCTCCAACCATTTGGTTATGAGAGAGGGGATTCCCCTGGAACAATCATTTGATTGTGGTTACCTTCTGTTTTGTAACCAATTTCTGCAATTCAGCTCATCAAATCCATATTTTCTTCTTGGTTGATTTCAATTCCGTATCACACCTGCATCCGAGGACACTACAACACCCTAATAAAATGGTCATAGCACCGAACCATTACAAGATAGCAAATAGTTGTTAGAACTTAGAACAAAGCATACTTGGATGATAATTCTTTCCCTTTTTTCAGTCTCTTCTGAGTGATTGTATCAGTGGTATTGGACATTTGGAAAAGTGACTTATAACATGTTTCAATATTTACTTTACATGTTTACACGATCTAAAAATAATTATACACTTCATTGAAAATGAATTGCTTATGTTTTTCTGCATTTCCACTTATTCCCTACTTATGCTATTAACTGCATGAAGGTCACTCAACGGCCTAGCTTTACTTAACTATTTTTAGAACACTGATGAAAAATGTCTACCATTGACTGCTTTTTACATGTTCAGATGCAAAGACGGGAAAACAATGTGCAATCATTTGAAAAGCTTCGCCAGGTAAGTTTCTCCACTGATTAAGTAATACATGTTCATTCTTCTGCTCCATAGTTATTTGTTGGTTTTCAAGTAGAGGTGATTACCGCAAAATACGCCTATTGGCTATATCTTCAACTTCTTGATCAGCGCCTGTAAGTAGTAGGCATAGAGTACATGTTGTGGAACACTGGCTTTGTCATCTTTTTTTTTCCCCCTTCTTTTCCTTCTGTTTTTTGTGTATTCATTTACTCTGTAGCATGTAGGTAGTTAGGTACTATGTTGAATATGCTAAATGTCTACCACGATAATTTTAGTTAATACTTTAGTTCTTCTTTCTTAGATGGATATTTGGAGTTCGATGCCTGTGAACATGTTCTCTGTTTTGTATATCTATCTATACTATTAAAAGAGTAACTATACTCGTTTCTGGTGAAGCCACGTGTCGTCACCATGAATCGACACATGACATTTATAGATTTTAAAAATAATAAAGAAATTTAAATCAAATCTATCCAAATCTAATATAATCCACTTTTAAATTCAAATCAAATCAAATCAAAAAAAATCTAATACTTTACCCTTCATATATATTTAGAAATATACAAAATTAAAGGTCATAATAAATAATAATATCATCTTATATACTTTTGTTTAAAAAATAATATTTATATCTATATCTTTTTATTTATTATATTTTATATATATATATTAAAAATATCCGCGTAATATGCGGGTAATAAACTAGTTTGTATATATTATAACACGGTTCTGTCCATGGTTCCACCCAT
>JAANYP010001737.1:65668-101706 GCA_020465985.1 Centrapalus pauciflorus | reverse complement strand
CACTGTTCCTAACCCAGTCTCACACCCTGTCCAAACAGATCCTCTCTCCTCTCCACAATCACCCACTTCATCCATTCACTACCAACGCAAATCTCTCTCCAAAAAGAAACCAGCCCAAAGAACCACATCCTCTGTTCCCTCTCAACAGGGTTCAGTTGTAAAAGAAGCAATCCCTGCTGCCTCTCCTATTTTGGGAGAAGGTTCAGCCAATTTGGAGCCTGCTTCACTCCAATCTGAGTCTACCCAGAGTCAGCCTAGACCCTCTGGTTCCTCCCAACAGGAACCAGTTGTACAAACGGAGATACCCACATCAACTATCCCAGTCTCCCAACAGGCTGAGGATATTGAAAGACAGGAGTCATCTCCACTCCATACTGTGTCCACACTGTCCCCTACTCATATCTCCTCACACCCTGAGTCTGCACGAGGTGCCCACGCTGCTGATATAGACCAATCAGCAGCTCAGCCTCAAACTTCTGCTCCCCATGATCCAGCTGTTTTGCACCAAACAGCTGCTGAGGGACTAACATCCCAAGCTGATGACCCTCAGGGATCATACCATCCCTCTGGTGAGGCTGCTCCCTTCATGCAAATTCCATCAGCAGGTTTCACCACTGCTGATGTTGAAATGCATATCCCATCTCCCAATGATGAGGTGCCTTTAGACCAAGGCACTGCATAGGGAACCACCACTGGTTTTCATGAGGGTGTTGCAACACAAGCAGCATCTGAAAGGCCCCAAACATCATCCCCTTCTCCTGGTGATGCAGCTACAGCCGCTGCTGAAGGACCTCTTGATCCCTCCAACCTGGGTCATCTTACTTTTGCCCAGGCTATGGAGCTTCTGTCCAAAGTCCCTCTTCCCTCTCCATCACATCCTCAAACACCAGCCTCATCATCTTCCTCTCCATCTACCCACTCAAAACAATCTACCCATACACCTCCATCTCCCAAAGACCTGCCTTTGAAGGATCAGCTTTCTTTGCTGACCAACAAAGTTGGTTCTTTGGAAAACACCATGCACTCTCTACCCTCCATCATATCAGACTCTGTGTCTGCACAGCTTCAGGGGTTCTTTGATTCGTTCAAAGCCTCTTTCCCTACCGCCCCACAACCTGATCACTCTTTACAGCTGTTAGCACTCACTGCTCAGCTGCAAACTGTGTCCACCTCCCTTTCCTCTATTTTTTCCATTCAGCAGGACTCTGTGTCCTCAATGACAGCTATTTCCCAACAGTTGTCATCACTTCTTACTTCTTGCAACTCTACCCTTCCAGCCACTCTTGCTAGCTTACAAACTATAATTGGCTCCCTTTCTAACTCTGTGTCATCAGATCTTGCTGATGTGCGAGATTCTCTAGAACTTCATCTTGCACAGCTCCAATCTCTGCTGTTCACAGCGTCTGACAGGGAAAACATAGTTAAGCTGACCTCCCTAGCTGATTCTCACTCTTCTTCTCTTCAGACCTGTCTTTCCCAGATTACTGAGGTGAAGGATAACTTCGCTTACTTAGTGACTAGCCTTGTTGGTCCTAAACCTTCTACTAAACCTGCTGGCAAGCCTGCTGACTTTGTGTCTTCAGGCAGACCAGGTGTTGAAGTCGCTGCTTCATCTCCTTCAAAGGGGGAGAAGTCATCTGCCTCGAAGACTAAGTCTAAGGGGGAGAAAACTTCTTCTCCTAAGGACATACCAGTGTCTGCAACTCACACTAGTCAGCCAGCAGATGTCTTTGAAACAGGTACAGCTGAAGGTGCCTCTCAAGCTGCTATGCCTACTCAGGCTGTCTCTCCAAACCCTGCTCAGTCTAAGGGGGAGGAAGTCATTCCTGAGGACAGGCCTAGCAGTAAAAGGAGGCACTTAATTCTAACTGAAGAAGAAGAAGAAGAAGAGGAAATTCCTGAAGCTGCTGTCACTACAGCAGCAGCGAAAGGAAAAGAAAAGGCAGCTGATGATCCCATACAGCAGAAACAGGCAGAAATTCAATTTCACAAGGCCAGCGCTAAAGAGATGGGTCTTCCTATGCACAAGTACTTTGAGTTTAGAGAAGAACAGCTTCAAGCTCTGGAGGAATTAAGAAAAGAAGAAGAATCTGCTAAAGCTGCTAAATCCTTTGCACTCCAAGAAGCAAAGAAAATTAAAATGTCAACCTTGGAGGTGCAAAAGAAAATAATGGAAGCTGCTAGACAATCAGCAGGGGAGAAAGAGAAGGAAGTAGAGAAAGGTACTCAGGTCTCTGTGACCAAATCAACAGTACCCCATGCAAGAGCTCAATACCACTTTGACAACTTGGCTAAGAAAAAGTTTCATGATGTTGCTGAAAGAAGACTAGCCAAGGAAGCAATTGTCAAAGCTGTCCCTATATCAAGGAAAGGCAGTCAGTGGAAGCTTAAAATAACAAGGATGGGTGCAACAGGCCCAGAATTGGAAACTTATGACCACACTGATGTAGCTCAGATGGGATACAGGGAGTGGATTGAGCTGGCAGTTGCCCTGAGTGAATCAATGTCTGAAACTGCTAAACAGATCAGGGCATATGTCAAGAAGTTGATGGAAAGAGTAAAGGATCTTGGCCTGATATCTAAGGAAGTTAGTGAAGGTGTCTTTGTGACACATCCAAAAATAAAGGCCAGGAGAACAAAGAAGGACACAGAGATGGAGCTACTCCTTACACTGATCGAACAGGGCGACTATGCCATTGAAATGAAAGGAGTTGATCATAGCCTGCCAAGTGGAATAGAGTTTGAGGATGGCAAAATTATTGAAGAACCTGAGCTGGGGGCATTTTTGTAGATCCCCTAACTCAGAAGAAGTGCTTCCAAAGAGCCTCAGAGCTGTACAAAGTTGATCTGAGACAACTTGCCGCCTTCAGACTTGCAGTTTAATTTAGGCAGTCTAGCAAATGGAGAGCAGCCATCTGGGATCAGCTCAGAGGCTTCTATGAAAGAGGAGAGCTCAATGATCCTAATTTCATGATTATCAGAAGTGAAGTTGAGGAACTTGAGGATACAAGGGAAGAACTGGAAAAGATGGTTCAGGATCCTTCTCCATTGTAATGAAGTCCATCTACCGTCTGGGTAGGTGAAGAATGGAAGCTGTCCATCAGTTGGACAGGCTTACCGTTTTCTGCTCCCAACTCAAACAGTCCAAACATCTTGTACATTAGTTGTACATCTTGTACATTAGTTGTACATTATTACATAAGTTGTAATTTTTGCTTTTACATTAGTTGTAAAATACTTTAGTACATTAGTTGTACTCTTGTAAGAACATGTGTTGTTCTAGTGTAATCAAGAATCAGTGTATATATAAACTGATCTTTTACTTTACTGTAATGTTGTAATTTCAATTCAGCAAAATGTACTATAAAAATATATAGTGATTTTTGATAAGACCAGCTTAGTCTGGTTATTGCAAATAGGGGGAGATTGTTATGCACAAAAAGGCCTCAGTCAAACCTGTTCTACATCTGAGGGGGAGATTTATAATCAAACCTGTTGATGCATTTGAAGGTTGAATTTAAGGCCTGTTATATGTCTTATTGAAACCTGAAAATGATTTGCAATATCAGTCTAAAGCTGTTCTATATGTTGCATGTGTTGCAACTAAGACAGTTTGTCCAAGCTGCTCTGTCTGCTGAACAGGCTGGACATAAACTGTCTACGCTGCTCAACACTGGTGAGCAGCTTGGGCACTTTTAAAGTGTTCTGTTCTTTGTGAACAGAACCTGTTCTTTGTGAACAGAACCTGTTCTTTGTGAACAGGCTAAACACTTTATGGAATACGTTTCCAAGTCATCATGTATTGTTTTTGACTGCTAGATCAGTTTACAAAGTCGAAGACAAAGTGGAAAACAGAACTGCTCAGTCTGCCCAAGCTGTTCTGTAATGTGAAGACAAAAGGTTATTTGAAAAAGGGTGACAGACCTTTTTCTTATATCAAAATAGGCCTTTACAAGGAAGAAAGACGCAAAGTTGACATTCCTAAATTAGTTAAAGGCAATGCAACAGTAGACAAAGTAAAAAGACAAAAGTTCTGCACATGTGAAGACAAGTCTGCTTTTCAGAAAAGTGCAGAAAATGTTATGTTGTCTTTTTAACAAGACTTCTCCTTTTTCATTCCGTCCAATGAAGATGTTTCTCTTAGATCCTCTGAGTGAGTATAAAAGGAAGCTTCTAAGGACAGAAAGAAGTGTGAAGAAAGCTAAGTGCTGAAACCAAGAGTGAACGTGCAAGTGTGATTTTCATGCATGCAAGCCTTCTGTGTAAATCAGCATCTGTGTGTCTAAGCTGTTTTACATAAGCTGTTCCCTTAAGTCTTGTAAACACAGTGAGTGCTTCTTAGTGAGTGTATTCATTGTATACTAGTTTGAGTTTATCTTAGACTAGTGAACATACTGTTGTATCTGTCATCTCAGCTTGAACTATTCCGCATTCAAGCTTGTTTGTAATTAACAAACTGTTGATAATACATAGAAACATTGAGAAAATAGTGTGTAGTTTTTAAATAGCTGTATTCACCCCCCTCTACAGCTTAAAGCTATATACTTTGGGAACCTCTCGGGACCTACAGGATAGATAACCAATCTACAATTGCTATAACAAATAATCCAGTTAAACACAATAAAACAAAGCACATAGACATAAGGCATCATTTTATTCGTGATTGTGCTGAAAAGAACTTAATCAAGTTGGTGAAAGTGGCAACGGACGATAATAATGCTGATTTATTTACCAAAGCCTTTGATAAGTCACAGTTTGAATATTTGATTCAACTAAATGGAATGCGCAACCCAGAGTAAATTGACATTAGTAGAATTTTTATTTACGTTTATAGCTGTAGTTTTTCTTTCTTTTTATAGTAAGTTTTCTAAATGAGGATAGTTTCTATTTTTAGTAAGTTAGTAGTTTATATTATTTTCTTGCTATTCCTTATGAAAAACAAAAGAAAAAAAAGAGAGAAAATCTTATAAAATTCAAAAAAAAAGAGAATATCAGAAAAAGAGTTAAGTCTTAGATGCATAGGTTCAAAGTGACGAAAATTAGCACAGTCGTTACAAACTCTAAGTGTTTAGGCTTTCACACATAATACATCTAAAATTCTAAGTGTTATACTTTATTTTAGTTTGATGTGTTGGTAGGCATAATACATATAGGGAATCTCGAGGCTAATAAAATATTCAAGAAAAAGTCAAACGTGTCGCCAACTTAGATGTATGACCAATCGGTCTTAATTTTTATGTACGAGACATACAAACTTTGAGTCTAAATGAGGTATGCAAACTTTCTGGGGATGTATAGCAACATCAAATACATCTTAAAATGGAAAGCATAGAAAAATCATAAGGAATTGAGAGTCAAAAACACGTAACTCTGTTGTACGTAAGTACAGACCTGTTGCCTCTGTTTTGATTCGGGTTAGCAAGATAAGTCGCTTTGTTGTACGTCGGTACAGACCTGTCACCGCTGTCTTGCTAGCTTTAAAAATAAACCTTAAGTCAAACTAAGACACTTTGTTGTATGTAAATACAGACCTGTGTCCGATGTTTGTCTTTTAAAGAAAGTTTGCAAATACCAAAAAGTTAGAATCATTGTCTGTATGCCTTGATCATAAAAGTATGTCTATATCTGAGTCACGTAAGATAATTTCATGATAAATAACAAGGCCAAGGGATATTCCGAAATGTAGCATGTTTAAAGGGGTAAAATACCAACAATAGGCTAAACCGGTATGTCACGCCAAACAATCAAAGGAATCAAAAATTCCTAAGTGTGAAAGATTAAATACTGAAAGTGAGTAACTGACACCGCTATCTGATTGAACCTTTCTTTGACTATGCTCGTCAAAAATAATTTGTTAAGTGTTTAGAATAGGTTGTAAATTTTAATAAATGTAGTTTAAGTCTAAGTCAAATTTTTGTTCAAAATTTTAAATATTTTATTTTTACTTTTACTTATTTTTATTTTTATTTTATTTTATTTTATTTTATTTTATTTTTAATTTACTTAGGACAAAGGTCAAAAAATTACTGACGGTGCATTCATAGTTGGATAAAATAAACATTGCGTGAAAATCTTGTGCTTAGGGTAAAAGATTTGACATAGTTTATTCCGTTACACAATAAGGTTGAAAAAGTTGAATTTATTTCAAAAAAGTTTCGAAAATTTCAAAGTTACAGGGTACATTCGAGTTTAAGCTACTCTCGAAAATAGCAGGGCTCGAATCTGTCAATAGATTCGAAACTGGCATTAAAGTCGAAGGTTGGTGGTATAAATAGGTTAACAGTAATGGTCATTAATTCATCTGTTTTCGAATTTGTTCCCTCGAGTTTGTCTGGCGATTTCGAATCTAATCCTCGAGTTTATCGTTTTCATACATCAACTATTTGTCGAGTTTTTGTCCGTGTGGGTTCGATACTACTCATAGATCTAGGTATAATCAAGTGTTTTGTACAAGATTTAAGTAGTATTATACTCCATTTAAGCCAAAATCATTAGATTTTGAAGTTTTATTGGTAGAAAGTTTGTTTTTCAAAATTACAAACTTTGAACCGGTGAAAAGTCAAATTAACTACTAATATCATTGATTAGAACCTAGTAGGACTAATAGATGTGACTTTCTGAGTCCAAAATGGTTAAAATCATGGATTTTAGTGATGATGTTGGCCGACTTCTTCGAATCTGTTCATGACCAGTTTCGAGTTTGTCAGTAAACTCGAATGGTCATTAAACTCGAATGAGTCATCAAACTCGAAAATATGTTCATTCGAATTTGATGTTCGAGTTTGTCATCTTATTTGAATTATTCAATTAAATTTTAATTAAACTTGTAGAAATTCATAAGTGTTGGATTTTGTCCTTATACAAGTGCAAAATAAAACAAATTTGAATTTAAACAAGTTTATTCAGCTTTAATAATTCTAATATTTTATTTGATATGTTGTGCAGACATGGCGGATAGAGTATTTGTTCCGAAGCATAATATGGTCATTTCCCCGGACCATGCTATCCCTGAAGCGCAGGCTTTCCGCCAGATGGTGGATTTCTTAGTTGAATCCAGAATCTAATATGCACTGTCTCATAACATCCAGATTGTCATTCCTTACGTGCGACAATTCTATGACCATTTGCAAGTCGATTGCACTGTCACTCCGACAGTTCTTAGGACACAAATTGCTGGTAATCCGTTGGTGTTTTCTGCTGATATTCTACGTCAAGTGCTTCAATTGGGCACTTAGGAGCAGGAAGATGAGCCTATTGATTTCCAATTATCAATCAGGCAGGCTGCATTTGCAAGAATGGGCTATAGTTTAGATGTTACTAAGACATCATATATGAAGAGTGGGTTAATTGGACAATGGCGATATCTCGCGCATGTGTTCATGGTTTGTTTCGCTGCAAAGAAAGCTGGATTTGATTATTTAGTTTCGAAGATCCAATCAGGGATGATCGCGCTGGTCTATAATCGGAAGTTCAGTTTTTCAGAGATGTTCTTCTCGGAGCTCGTTCATCAGATAACGGCTCCGGAGCAGCAAAGATTTTTGCTTTACCCTCGTTTTGTGATGATGCTAATCCGGCACTTCTTGCCAAATTTGCCGCAGCTTAACAAAATTCAGAGCGTCGCAGTCATTGATAAGAGAATATTTGCCGATTGCTCTTCTCACCGAGGAAGGTTAGCTGTCCCTATAGAGACACCTTTGTTTGGTGCTATAATCGACCCTAATTTTGAAGCCCCTTAAGATGCCAACTGGGCAGGGGCGGTGGAAGTTCAGCAGCAACAGCCACAGCAACAGCGTCAACAACAAAAAGACCTCAGCAGCAAAGAAGACGCCAAAGGCCTTCAGCGAGTCAAACTCAGACAGATAGGCCTTCTACTAGTCAAGTTCAAGAGCCACAAGAGGCTGGACCTTCAAGTGCACCAGCAGTATCTTTTTCGACATCTGATCAGCTATGTCAAACATTGCACGAGATTTGGAAGCGGGTCCAAATGCAAATGAAGAAATTACGACCGAGTTAGTTGGGCAATTGTTAGAGCCTCCGGAAGGAGACGTTGACATTTTAGGGCAGATTGATGAGTATCAATCAGTGCCAGAAGGCGAAGCCATCTTATCTTCTGAGTCTGAAGATATGGAGGAAATAGAAGTGGAGAAAGAACCAGAAGATCCGTCCATCCACATACGGACTTATGGATCGAGATTAGTGGTAATAAATGAAGAAGCTACGAGGAGAAGAGAGTCAAGGGAGTCTGATGACTCTGATTTTGAGGAAGAAGAAGTTGCTCCGTTGGTAACAAGGCAAAGGGCAAAACGACATCGATTTATGCAGGGCGCTACCTCAGATTCTGTTGCACAGCCAGAAATACCTCAACCTCCACCCGCTCAATCTACCATTCCACCATCACCACCACCTGTTGAACCATACATTCCATCTCCAATCATTCCAACCCTCATACAATCCATACCATCCACCTCATCCACTTTCATGGAGAATCAACGTATTTCTGAGCTGAAGAGCAGTAGACTTCCAACAAATTCAAATCTTTGGTTTGACAACGGCTCTCGGAGAAATACAAAAGCATAATGCATAAATAGATATCGAGAATGCCGAGTTGAAGAAAGTAATGGGCAAAATGGAGGAAGAAAATTTGGAGCTGAAAACCTTTGTTGCTGATCAAGCGGCCGAGATACGATCGATGCGCTCCCTGATTGAGCAATTATTGCAAAATCTAAAGGCTCAGGGGGAGACAAGCTGCCGGGATCAAGTAGAGGTGCCCAGGGATGAAGATAATGATGGAGATAATGACGGCAATGATCCCAGCGCGGATAGAGATAATGAGCCAGTAGATTTTTCTGCTGCTCAGCATGCTAAAACTCAGGGGGAGCCAGGTCAATCGGGAGCTGAAGTAGGAGAGGCTAGTTCATCAAAGGTCTCAGAAAGTGAAGTGCGTGAGATAATTGACGCATTGATGGACATTGATGAAGATCCTCTAGAACTTGAATTCGATTTTGAAGATGATATAGAAGATCTAGAAGAATGAGAGTTTGTTCCAGATGATATTGCTGATTGGAAGTCTGATGAGGAGGTTGTGATAGATGAAGACGATAATGTAAATGAAGTAATCATTCAATCCCAGCCTGTCACAGAACTATATGAGCAAACTGATCAACATGTAATAGATATTGATGACATCAAAGTGGCTTCAGTAGATGATTCAGAAATGGAAGAGGCTGAAAGATAGCCGAGCAGAGCTGAATTGCTAAATCTTTGGTTCCGCAAGGAAGAGAAGAAGACCGAGCCAAAAATAAAGAAGACGATGAGGATTCCAGGTGCAGAAAACTTCTCTGGAGGTATTATTAGCTGGTTCTTCAACAGAGAACTGCAGCTTTTTATTCTGAAGAGAAGAGATGGACTCCAGTACCTGAGGCGCAAGCTTAAAGTATTCAGCACACTGCCGAAGGTAGAAGTGAAGGAGTTAGCCTGGAAAGAGTTGATCAATATTGGAAATGACCCCTATGCTGAAGTGATCGCTAAGATAATCAAAAGAGAGGGGAGATCTGGAAAGTTTGAAAGACTCAAGCCGAGGTCTGGAAAAAGAGTCGAGGATACATCAAGAATAGATCTTCATACTGGTAGGCCATGGGCGAAAATGGTTTACAAACCTGTTAAGTGCTTAAGAAGGGTGCCAATGAAGAAGATGCCACAAGATATTTTAAGCAACATGAATTGGTGGTACCTGGACAACGAAACTGCTGAAGCAGTAATGGAGGATTATGACGACAAAGTGATTTTGCGAGTTTATGATCCTCTACATCTGATAAACCTATCAAAGGACGATCTGAAGAAGCTTCATGATCAGCATATCTTCTTTCATGAAGAATGGAGATCTGAAGCCAGAAAGTTCCAAAAGGTAGTCTGAGTATGTATAGATGCATGTATATACGCAGGTAGTAGTATATATAGATATAGTACTTAATCAAGATGTAAATAGTTAGTTAGAAGCTATCGTCAAGGGGGAGTTTGTTTGTACACCCTGTGTGACGATAGTAGTCTAAGTGTTCTAGCATTTTGGTTCAAGTAATATCACAAAGTATTGGGTTTTAACGAGTGTTTGATATATATGTTTATATATGTTTGATAGTTATTGATTGTATGTTTGAACTTGATGTAACGTATTACAAGAAGTTCAAACATAAAGTTCAAAGATAAATTCAAGCATAAGTTGAAACATAAGTTTCAAATATAGGTTAAATATGTGAAAGTCGAATTTAGATTAAATTCGAATTCACTAGTAAATTAGATTCGAATCTATGGCAAATTCGAATATAATCCATAAGGCAGATTCAAGATTGTCAAGGGGACAAACTCGAATGGGCCTTGGGCCAGATTCGAGTTTGGCCCATGACAAACTCGAATGAGGCTCTATAATTAGGGATTAACTCGAATCATTAGTAGACTTTTGCAGATTTCGTGTGAGTGATTAGCAAAAGGCGATTTCGAGTTTATCAGCTTTGTGAGTGTTCTTTCGGAGAGAATCATCTCGTAGGTGCGTTCGTGTTCGTCCGTACAGCTTGTTGATAGTCTTCCGTGTGAGAGTTGTTTCCGTCAACCCGTTAACGAGGATTCCGCACTCGTTGACGGTCTCACGTCTAGATAGATTCGTAGTGTGAAGACCTTACAGTGTCATAGCGGAGCTGATTGTTAGTCCTTGTTGGAGATTGTCGTTGTCGGAGACGATTTGTCCACAGGGCTATTTGTTCCTGAATCGCGGCTTCCTCCACATCTATTGCCTCACGTGGAGGAGAAGCATACCTGTACTGTGATGAAGATGACCCTTGTGCAAAGGATGAAGTGGGAATATTCGTGTTGTCATGTGTTATAAATAAATAATCTTCATGGTATTGCTAGGTTTTAATATTAGGTTGGATGTACTTTATTAAAATCATTTTTAAATTTCGGTTTAGTAAAAAAAATAAATAAACTTTATATAATTAAAATGGTGTATAACTTCTATACTTTAAACATTATATACATATATATAAAAAAAATTGCTAGATCATTAATGGTTAAAAAAAAAAAAGAAATAATAATCGTATGTAGTCAAATTGATTCTAGTTTACATTTGTATTATCAACGAATTAAAATTATTTTTAAAAAATCTAGAATGTATTATAGATATAAATACAACAAATCACATAGTATTTTATTAATATCATGGAAAATTCTTTTTCATATAATATTAATTACAAGAAATGATACTTCTTATTTTATAGGTAACAATCTTATTGATAATATATATATATGGGGAAATTTATGCAAAAAAAAAAAAAATACAAATATACTACTAGTTTTTTTCGATTAAGTCCGTGTTTTAAAACATTTATATAAAAGTTTCTAGACTCAAAGTTGTTTGTGAATTATGGTTTTTTATTAGTTTTTTTTTATAAGATCTTGTTAATTTAAAAAACTTTTGCATAAAACATTTTTTGTAGATAAAAGGTTGGATCGGATCGGTAAGCAATCAGTCCTACTTAAAACTGATTAAAAGGGTCAGGATTGAGTAAAGTGTAGACTATCGATTCCACCATCCTACATCCGATCTTGTTAAAAAACGATTCTACACCAATCCTACTCGAAATCACTTGGTAAAACCGTAGATTCGACCGATTCTACGATCTTACTCCGATCTTAACAACCATGGAAACAATGACACATACTTTATGCACAAAAAGTTGTATAAACATACCTGGCAAGTCCAAGTATTGTTAGGTGCAAAATGAGTGTTACCCCAAGGTATCATATTGAGATCTTCAATTGAGTGTAGATTCAATTGAAACAATGCCTTTCCAAGTTTATTCACAATGAAATTTGCAGAAGTTGGGCATAAAGATTCATAATACAATGACACCTTCACTTTCTCTTCAACACCAAATGATTTTCCCGTAATCAAAAATAATATGATCAACAACACAATCTTATCACAAGAAGCCATATATAGCTTTTTTTTCTTTGGTTTTTTTTAGACTTGAAGGAAGATGTGTGTGTATGTATATGTATGTATATTACCAAATTAAATTCAATAAATTAAACATGAATGTTATTCTTTTTAAGGATGTTAGGAATCAATCATTTATTGCATAAGCATCCATTTACCATTAAATTTATGAAATTTAATCAACTTTCATAATGGTCAATGACAAATTAAGTTAAATATCTATACATTATTATCATCAAATTCCATATGATGAATCAGAGAGACAATTTTTTGACATATAAAGAAAACTCATGAATAATGATTATCAATTTGTGAATAACAAATACCTTTTCACGTGATTTCTAACTTTTTAATGTTGATTCATATTTTTAGATTACAAAAATGTGTCTTCTGGAGGTTGATGTAAATTCCAGATTTCGTTCCTAAGTATAAAAAATTACCCTACCAGTCTTTGTTAGGGAGAGCAAAAAACTTGTCGTTTTATTTGAACCGAACCGGTACCAAACAGGACCCTTTTATTTTAGGACCGGTTCTCGGTTTATATAATTCCTATAAATGTTGTTTTCGATTCCACCGTGTTCGATTTGGTCCACTAAGTATTTTCTATTTTCTTTTTAAAAGTCAAAAAATAACGGGAACCGGATTGAACTAGACCCGCACCAGTTTATTTTTGGATGGTTCTCGGTTCTTAATTTTGGGCGGGTTCTCGGTTCTTAATTTTGGGTAATTTTGGTTTTTTCAGATTCGGTTCAGTTCCGGTACCGAGCTTATCTCTAGTCATTGTGCTTAAGACTTTTTTTATGCTTTAAGTTGACCCACAATTGTATAAACGGGCTTAGCGTCTTTATAGGATTTTTCTTGTCTTTTTTATACGATATAGATATTGAACAATGTAATATAATATACCCATGTTTTCGTTATTCTACATAATGTATCATATTATTGTGTTCTCCTTTATCATCCATTTTGTGTCGCTAATGCCATATCACAATTGGTCGCCATCACCCTTCTTCTTCCCGTCGTCCCCTTGGGTGACAATTATCTTTTTTTTTTTTACTTCGCCCTCTTATGCTATCCTAGAGACACATTGTAAATAGGGTTAATTACGTCAAAAAGTAACCTATTGTCACTGTTTTTTTAATTTGGGTAATATACTAAATTTTTTTAAATGTAAGGTAACATACTTTCTAAATCAAGTTAATCGAGATAACGATATCGTATTAAAAGGTAAAGTTACTGATATGTCAGTTTTATTATCCAGTAATCAGTTTTTTTAATTCCTAATATTGCTTAATTATTTTTAAATTTGCTCAAAATAGCAAGACATTAATAAAAAGTACTTTTAAATTGCACAAAAGTGCACATCGTATAACAATAAATTGTCATTTCTGTAAATAATGCTGACTGGACAAAGAAACTGTCACGCCAGTAATTTTTGTCTTTTAATCTGATATGATTACCTTGATTGACTTGATTTGGAAAGTATGTTACCTTGATTAGAAAAAAAATTAGTATGTTACCCAAATTAAAAAAATGTAACAGTAGGTTAGCTTTTGACGCAATTAATCCTTGTAAATAGATCAAAATTAATTTTAACTTATCTTTTTCAAGTTGTCGTCACGTCATTGCACCTCTGGTTGTTAGCATCGAACTGTCGTTGCAGTCATAAGCTTCTGACTTTATAGTTGTAGCTCCCGCTACACCACCGTTAGGTGGCCACGTCTCTTGCCTCCAGCCTCCATTTACTGCTACATATTTTTTTCTCTTTCACTTTCTTTCTCTTTGTCGTTTCGTTTTTTTATTTTTATTATTTTCATCCATATTTAAATATCTCCGTTTCTATTATGCTGACGTTTACATAGTTTTTGGCTCTAGTTTGAGGGTGAAATATTCCCGTCCCAAACGTGTGTGAGAGTAATAAGTTTAGTACAATATGATTGAGTCCAATTATATAAATGGGCTTAGAGTCATGTTAGGTTTCTTTTATATAATTTATACTTTATGAATAGGGTTTATTATGAAATAAACCAACATGTTTTCACGTTTTTTGCGTTTTTGTCCCTCCATGTTATTTTTTTCATAAAAGTTCTCAAGTTAATCTTTCCTTTTTTGTTTAATAAAAAATGAATATTAGAACCCGGATTTTCAGTCTCTTAAAACCCGGTTTAATAATTAAAACCGAGGTCTAATAGTCAAATTTCACAAAACTAAAAAAAATAGCATTGAGAGACGAAAACTCAAAAACCGTGAAAACATGTTGGTTTTTTTCGTAATAAACCCTAATAAATATTGAGCAATGTAATACAGTTTTTTTTATTTGGTTTTAAATCTTAACCGCATTGAAATATGTGTCAACCAAGTCAAAATTTAAATGCATGTATGTTTTCTAATAATAACATTTCTTTTCTTCAACTTAATGCAAAAAGGAAGTATATATATATATATATATATATATATATATATATATATATATATATATATATATATATATATATATATATATATATATATATATATATATATACACACACACATTTATCAAATCGTCTACACCAATGACGATTTTTTTTCTTTTTTTTTAAAAAATTTTAAATTTAAATTTTTCGTAATACACCATCATCTTAATGTTAACTTTTATTTCGCCCTTTTCTTTTAATAAATTTTCATTTACTCCTCTTTTAACGTTTATTATTATAACATTTTCTTATATATAATTAAATTTATGATTTTAATTATACTTACGTTTGTATTTGTCTTTAGAAACTATTATACGGTTTTTTTTTTCTTATTTTTAAATTTAAGTTTTTCGTAATACACCATATCTTAGTGTTATATATTATTTAGCCATTTTATTTTAATAAATTTTCATTTAGTCCTCTTTTAACGTTTATTATTACAAAATTTTCTATTATAACGTAGAAAATTTAGTCGTCTTTTAATTTTCTATCATGTATAACATCGAACATTACTATTATAACGAAGACAAAATTTAATCGATTTATTAGAGACATTACCGTTATAAATTTATTTGATTTGATCGTAAAATAAATTAAATTGACGATTAAACCTAATCAATGTCAAATTTCAAATTATGGTTATGAATATTTTATTAATTAATTCTGGTTGTGATCCGATATAATGAAAGATTGTTTGTAATTTTAGCATTGCAAAATCTAGAAAACCAATGATAAAAACCGACTAACAGTATCATTTGTCTTCTTTTTTGAATCTATATCGCCTTTCAATTTCACTATTCGATGTTTGTTCAATTGTGTTTCTTTGCTTGAATTGTTTGAAATTTATTTATTTATTTGGTTTTATATTTATTTTCGTAATTAATATTTTAGACCCCGCAGCAACGCGCGGGTGTTCAATAACTTGTTTTATACAAAATCCATTATACTTTTATTTCGATTAAGTCCCTCAGTTAAGTTATTTTTCCTATAAAAATCCCCTCAACATGAAAAAACATACAAAATCACTAACATGACAAAAGGTTGCTTCATTGACACACACCAGGGGTGGGTAGTTTTTGGTCCAGGTTCAAGGAAACCGAAAACCAAATTTTTGGTCCAGGTTCAAGGAAACCGAAAACCAAACCAAATCGAATCCATTTAAAACCAAACAAATTTTAAAATTTGGTCCGGTTATGAAATTTGTTTTTTGGTCTAGCTGATAGCAAACCAAACCAAATCGAATTACCGAATTATATATATATATATATATATATATATATATATATATATATATATATATATATATATATATATATATATATATATATATATATATATATATATATATATATATATATATATATATATATATATATATATATATATATATATATATATATATATATATATAGGCAGGAGATCATTTGTGAACAAGTTAAATATTGTGAACATTGTGAACCAACCAAATATTGACAAGTAAGCATCATCCATATTTTGTTAAATTATTATTTTAAGGGTAATTTAGTCCATAATAAATTACATAATTAATGAAATTAGCAGGATTCAATTAACCGTCCAACAACATGTCCGAGTGATAAGGGAAATCTAGTAAATAACAAACCAACGGTTTCTTTTTTATGATCACATGGAATATTGGTAGTCAATTATAATTTTGACGGCCGTAGTGAACGTTCGACCAGATTTCTTTCAAATGAATGCATCATCTTATAATTAGATGAATATTGTAAACAAGAAAACAACGATTTCTGGCTAATTATCTTAATTAATTGACTATCTTCGGTCACCTTTGTTCATCGTCTCCGGCGGGTTTAATCAAGCAGCGAAGTTTTTATTGTATTGATTTCGTATCATAGCGATTGTTTATATTGTGATTATTTTGTTCGATCAAGTCATTAAAATTTTGTTGTTGTTCGAGAATCACGTATCTTCGGTTTCAAAGGATTAAAGAGATGCTTCGACATTCATCGGATTCAAAATATCATTGCGAACTGAACATATATTGGATTCAAAAGATGTTTCAAAAAATATATTGCGGACCGACGTTCATCAAATTCAAGAGATGCTTCGGTTTCAAAGTATTCAAGATATGCTTCGACATTCATCGGATTCAAAATATCATTGCGAACTAAACATATATTGGATTCAAAAGACGTTTCAAAAAATATATTGCGGACCAACGTTCATCAAATTCAAGAGATGTTTCGGTTTCAAAGGATTCAAGAGATGCTTCGACATTCGTCGGATTCAAAATATCATTGCGAACTGAACATATATTGGATTCAAAAGACGTTTCAAAAAATATATTGCGGACCGACGTTCATCAAAATTCAAGAGATGCTTCGGTTTCAAAGGATTCAAGAGATTCTTCGACATTCATCGGATTCAAAATATCATTGCGAACTGAACATATATTAGATTCAAAAGACGTTTCAAAAAATATATCGTAGGACCGACGTTCATCAAACTCAAGAGATGCTTCGGTTTCAAAGGATTCAAGAGATGCTTCGACATTCATCGGATTCAAAATATTATTGCGAACCGACATATATTGGATGCAAGAGATACTTCAGTTTCATTGTGTTCACGACGTAACATCGGATTCAAGAAAAGCTTCAACATTTATCGGATTCAAAATATCATTGCGAACTCACATATATTGGATTCAAAAGATGTTTCAATTTCAAAAGATTCAATTAAGCAAGTGCTATCAGGGATTCAAAGGATTCAATTCTCTCTAAATGTAAATTGCATGACATCCCATAAATAAATGAATATTTTAAATGGTTTCATACGATTATTTTAATGGATTTTCAATTTCCATTTCCTTTATCTTAGAAACTGCTTATTTTTTGCCTATATTCCAGGGATGCACGCGTAGTATTTCATTTTGGGGTTTCCCAATTTGCCCTTTATTTTATTTTTAAAACCTTTTTAATTATTGATTTTAGATGCTGATTTGTCATAAATGTATTGGTTCACAATGTTCACAATAAATAAGTTGTTCACAATAGATCTCCTCCCTATATATATATATATATATATATATATATATATATATATATATATATATATATATATATATATATATATATATATATATATATATATATATGTATATATATATATATATGTATATGTATATGTATATGTATATGTATATGTATATGTATATGTATATGTATGTATGTATGTATGTACGTATGTACGTATGTATGTATATTTGGGTTGATGAAAGTTTTAATCTTTTTATAGGGACAAGAAGTATCAATCTTCACCGTTGGATAAATAAAATTAATGGTTTCAAATTCATTGATAAAGTTAAACTTCAAAACATATCACCTTAAATTTTAAACCATTAATTTTATTGATCCACGAAACTCACAATCTCTAATGAAACAAAGACACACACCGACATATCGACCATCAGTTTGGAAACTCACTTTAAACCGAGGATTTCTTGGATTGTTATATGCATTCAGAGAACAATAAAAAAAGAATATTCACAAAGTCATATTACAAGGGTGTTTGATTTTGCGTTTGAAAAAATGCTGTAACGTTTTGAAAACTAATAATCAGATAATACTTATAGCATAAAGTGTTGGTGACCTGCTAAACAAGTTTGCAGGTCGCCAATTACTATAATTGATAGAAAAATAAAAAGTTGTGACTATAAACGATAAAAAATATAAAAGTCAACTTTATTAATGATAAAAAATAAATAATGTTACTATTAATGTGGCTATAGATAGTAAAACTACAAAAAATTGATGTTACTTGTTAGAATCTATTTTAACTGATGAAAATAAGTCTAGGGGTTGATTTGTAATTATCTCATAGATAGGTATTTTTGTGTAAATAGTACTTGTTGTTTTGTAAATGGTACGGGTCTGACATTTTGTTTGCACGGAATTCATAGCAAAGAATCATTTGGTTAGTGTTTTTGTGATCTTGATTGTTCATTATTATATTTGTGATTGATTAAACTGGATTCACAATTGGTATCAGAGCACAGAAATGGAAAATTTCGATTGATTTTGAAATTTTCTGATTTTTTTAAACCCACTGTTTTATCGAAAGTTTTAAAAATCTGAAAAACCCTTAGGGTTTTTTATTCAGTGTGAGGTTGATCGTATAAATTGGATCGAAGATCAGGATTTAAAAAACGAATAGATTGAATCTAATTTCAATCTGTAATTCCAAACAGACAAAAAGATTTGTTGATTTTACGGAGTTTTTGAAAAACGGTTTGTTCTTCACTGTTCTTGATTAAAACAGTGTGTTTGATCTGAAAATAAACAAAGTGGTTTCATAAAAAGCGTTTGTGAATGAAAACACATCTTCGATTTCAATGTGGGGTCAATTCATGCAATTTAATTGAAAATATTGAAATCTGGACTTGAAATTTTTCAAAAATCATAAAACTCGAATTGAGTTGAAGTTCATGTGTTAATCGAGTTGAAAGGTATTTTAATCGAGTTGAAAGGTGTTTCAATCGAGTTGGAAAGTTATTTTAATTGTGTTGAAAGGTGTTTTAATCGAGTTGGACCTTGTTCCAATCAAGTTGCGCATTATTCCAATCGCGTTGGAGGTAGTTTTAATTGACTTGATAATTAGATTCATTCGAGTTGAATTTAGTTCACATCGAGTTGAATTGAACATTAATTCGAGTTTGTTTAAACATTCATTCAAGTCTGTTTAAGCATATTCAAGTTTGTTTAATCATAATCAAGTTGATTTTTAAAACTCATTCGAGCTTGATTATAATATCATTCGAGTTTGATTAAACAACAGACAAGTGAAATTCAATTTGATTCGAGTTTTGAACACAATTAATTCGAGTTTAATCAAACACAAGTCAAGTTCATGTGAGTTTAATGACACTTTATTCGAGTTAGTTGATTCTTCATCTGAGTTTTATGGTTGTGTCATTCGAGTTTCATCAACTCATCATTCGAGTTTCATTACTAATCTTTTGTCTGATTCTTTTTAGATTCGAGTTTGATAATCATTTGATTCGAGTTTCATTCTTTTCCATCCGAGTTTATTCAATTCATTGATCGAGTTTTATTACTCATTGTTTGAGTTTGATCCCAATCAAATCTAGTTTCACTCCTTTTTCATTCGAGTTTGATCAACTTATCAAAAGTTTGATCAATTTTTCATATTCATTCAAAATCAATCAAAATCCATTTAAAAGATCTTGGAAGATTCATTTTAATCAGTCAAAATGTCAAAAGATGCACTAGCCATGGGGTCGGAAACCAAACCTCCTATTCTCTACAGAGGTGAATACGTTCAATGGATGGAAGAATTCCTAGAATTTATCAGTTTCCATGACCTCTCTGAAGAAATGTTGAAATCCCTAAATGAGGGACCAACTGTTTTTCTTGAAACCATACCAGCTCTACCAACCGGCAACCCTTTTATTCCGGAAAGAACAGTAGAGATCACAAAGCTAAATGAAGCACAAAAACGAAGAAAATTGGGAGACAAGACTACCAGAAAGCTCTTGTTGATCTCAATTCTGAATGACATATATATCAGTCTGACCAATACAAAAACAACCAAATCCATCTGGGATGAGGTGTCTAAATTGATGCGCGATTCAGACAAAGCAGCAACAAACAGAGCAAGAAACAGTCTGATGACCTTTGAATACTTTAGAACGAGAGAAGGAGAATTGCTGGAAAGTACTTATCTGAGGTTTGTCAGTCTGGTAAGTGAGATGAAGAGGAATGGAATGACAAAATCCAATTTGGATATAAATGTCAAATTCCTAAATGTGCTGAATCCGGAATGGAATAAGTATACAATATTAATTCACCAAACGAAAGAGATTGATGACATGGACTTCCATATGGATTCTGAGAACCTTAAAAACTACCAAGAAATTGTTTTAACGAAAATGTCAGGAAAGAAACAGGCTGAAAAGGCAACCGTTGATCCTTTAGCTCTCTTGGGAGACAAGAAGTATAAGTACAAGATAAAGAAGGAAAAGCAGGTTGTGTTGAGCAGTAGTAGTTCATCAGATTCAGATTCAACTGATTCTGAGATTGAAGAGATGAAAAAATAAATGGCCTTACTGACAAAGGCATTTCAATAGAAGTTCTTGTTGGAATGTATTTTGTTGATGTAATACAAAGTCTAGGGTGTGTTTTGTAATTAGTTAATAGTTGTAAAGTTGTATATAAATAGTTGTTTGACTTTCAAAATAGAATATAGATCTTTCATATTATTTTGTACGCACGAAATTCCACAGAAGATCATTTCTAGGGCTGCAGTACTCGAAGATTCCATTCTTCATTTTGTAATCATCTGTTCTTCAATCAAAGCATTCGGTGAGTACTAAATCTATTTGTTGTTCTTGATTAATTAATATTGTTGTTTGATTGTTAAGAAACTATAATTCACAATTGGTATCAGAGCTTCTAGGGGTGAATTTTTGATCTGAAATTGAATTCTTCGAACAGTGTTCTTGAATATTTTTTCGAAAAACCTAATAATCATCAAGGGTTTTTATTCTGTTGATTATAGAGTCTGAAATTTGGATCGAAGGAAAAGGATAGGTAAACGATTCAATTGAATATAATTTTGTTTTGATTCATCAAACACAGAAAAAGATCTAGTGATTTTTCTGAAATTTTGAAAAACCCAAAGTTCTTCACTGTTTTATTAAAAAAGTCACTTCTAGATCTATTTTTGGAAAATATTGATTCACAAAAAGTGTTTGAAATCATAATCCTTACCTTCGATTTCAATTTGGTTGAAAATAGCAGAATTCTAAAAATTAAACTGAATTTCAGAGTTAAAAACTCTGTAAAACTAAGAAACTCGAATTATTATAGGATTGTGTGCAATTCGAGTTGACTGATATTATCAATCGAGTTGATAACAAGCACAAATCGAGTTTGACTTTAGTGTCAATCGAGTTGGACTTGTTATTCATTCGAGTTGACTTGCAATTTTATTCGAGTTGACTCTCAATTCATTCGAGTTGACTCTCATTTCATTCGAGTTGAACTGAAATTTGATCGAGTTGATCCAAACTTAATTCAACAAGAAATTAATCACAAGGAATCAAACGAGTTTCACAGAAACTTAATTCGAGTTTCTCAGAAACTTAATTCGAGTTTCACAAAAGCTTAATTCGAATTTTACTTAATCTCATTCGAGTTTCACTCAAAGCTAATTCGAGTTTCACTCAAAGCTACTTCGAGTTTCACACAAAGCTAATTCGAGTTCACAAAGATAATTTGAGTTTAACACAGAGTTCATTCGAGTTTAACAAAGAATCATTCAAGTTTAACAAAGAATCAATCGAGTCTTGCATAGAATCAATCGAGTATCACACTAATCATTCGAGTTGATTAATTCATCTGACAAGTTCTTTTGCTATAGATTCGAGTTGAGTGTACACTGGTTCGAGTTTTACTATTCTTTGATCGAGTTGATCAACTTATCATTCGAGTTGATCATCTGATTCAATCGAGTTACACTAATCATTCTTTCAAAGGTTGATCAACTTTCACCTGTTAATCAACAATTTCAATTTCAATCGAAGTTCATCAGATCTTGGATAGTTTCCTAAATATCAATCACAATGTCAAAAGACGCTCTAGCCATGGGATCAGAGACTAAACCCCCAATTATCTATCGGGGAGAATACGTTCAATGGAGGGAGAGGTTTTTAGAATTCATAAGTTTTCATGATCTGTCGGAAGAAATGTTAAAGTCCTTAACAGAACCAGCTGTATTCATGGAAACAATTCCTGGAGTACCCACTGGAAATCCCCCAATTCCACCAAGGACAGTTGAGGTTACAAAGTTAACTGAGGCACAGAAGAAAAGAAAGTTAGGGGATAAAACAGCCAGGAAATTGTTACTGATCTCAATCCCCAATGACATATATACATGTCTTACAAACACAAAGACTGCCAAATCCATATGGGATGAGGTATGTAAACTTATGAGGGGATCTGACAGAGCTTCAACAAACAGAGCTAGAAATAGTCTGATGACATTCGAAAATTTTCGAGCTCGTGAAGGAGAATTACTGGAAAACACTTACCTGAGGTTTGTTAGTCTGGTAAGTGAGATGAAAAGAAATGGAGTGACAAAGTCCAATCTGGATATCAATGTCAAATTTTTAAACATACTGAACCCAGAATGGGAGAAGTATTCCATGATAATCCAACAGACAAAGGACATTGAAGAGATGGACTTCCATATGATATTTGAAAACCTCAACAACTACCAAGAACTTGTTTTGAGGAAATTATCTGGCAAGAAAAAAGCTGAGAAAGAGACTGCTGACCCTTTGACTTTACTGGCAGAAAAGAAGTATAAATATAAGCTGAAAAAGGAGAAAAGGGCAGTAGTCAGCTGTTAATATGAAATCCCGTATATATTCAGCACCTTGACGTTTTTCTCATCAAACACATGAAGAAACAAGCTCAATAAATGTGTTTTTAATAAGAAAGAAGACAATATGAATGTTGGTGAATGTGGAAGAACAGTGGCGGCTCCAAGAGAAGATTCAAATGTAGGTCAACCGTGTATTGTCAAAAAGCAACCCTAGGAGCCTTTATAGGCTCATTTAATTAACTTACAAGACTTGGCAACAATGGCCCCTACACTATTACATAAGAAAGAAATTACATAGAAATAAATACAAGACACATTACAATGTTAATAAATATTACAAAATAACTCCTAGGATCGAAATAATTAATCTAACAATCTCCCCCTTTTCGATCACTTAGGAGGTCCTGGAACTCGCGCATGATCTGTTGATTCACGAAGACCAAGTATGACATCGAAACGTCTGGTTACTTGTCTTGTATGTAGCCGCTCGTTCAGGTAGTCTATGCCGCTGAGTGTATTTTGTATCTCCGTAGGTGAGCATCTCTGTTCAGGATCTGGTTGAGCATCATAATCTTGTACTTTCTTTGTGAGAGCAGCTCGAACCAGTCGAAGTGTACCATCGGAATAGCAAGGTAGATCCTCAAAGCGCATATACCTTTTGTAGCCCTTGTGGTTCACAAAAATAACACCCGGATCTCCTTTAAGTATAACTCTGTAGGCCGGGTGGTGGGCTAAAAGAAAACTATCTTGTTCTGGTGCTCGTAGGCCCACCTTAACCATAGCACTCTCGATCGCCATCTGAAAATCTCTTAAGCACATTATGATCGATCGGCGATTCATGCTTCGAACTAAGGCACCTACAGCTGTCATGTGGGATAGACGTTTTCTGATTCGATTTTTCAGACTGTTGTGAAGGAACTCAACGTCATCCGCTCTTATGTAGTCAAGGTCATACTCAAAGATGTCATCTCCCGTACCATCTTCTCTTTCCACTTGATAGGAGGGATAGAATACTTTGGCTCTTTTGCACATGGTAATTGATTTGAGTTTTTTAATCTTTGACTTTGACACCTTAGACCTTTGTTCCCGGAGCATCAATTGGTAGTATTCGGCCTGTTCAGCTTTGGAGACATTCGTAAGTTCCATGAGTAGGCGTCTGCTGAAGGCTCCAGGTTTCTTTCTGAATACCATCTTGAATCTTTCTTCTAGATATGGATTCTGAAATCGCTCCGGGGGAAAGTTCTGCAGGAATTCTTTCAGGCCTTGAACGGGGGGTTCTTCGATTTCGTCCTTTTTAGCTTCAAGAAACTTTATGATAGTCCCCCGCCGTTCTTGACGCATTTGATCTTTTTCGCTCTGCGGCAGTGTGTGAACTTTTCCTTTCGTGTAGTGGTCTACCCAGAATAGGTCGTCTTTTCTGTACACTCCAGGACCCTCGGGAGTCTCATCGAAGCAGTCAACCCTTTTTGTTTGGGAGGGACCTGAGCGTTGGGTTTGTTGGACTGGTGGAGGGCTTGGGGATCTTGGTGGGCTGACTGTAATGTGGGATTCTTTTAGTGATGGGGGAGCTTGGATGGATGAGAGTATGTCTTCCTGTTGGGCTCTGGGTGGTGAATTCAGGAAATCGAAGGAAGAGGATGAGGATTTTTTGGTTGGAGAGTCAGGTTCAGGCTTAGGAGTTAAAAGTGGTTGGTTGTCCTCGGTATCAGAATCTGAATCAGAAACTAATATGATTTCAACCTTCTCGTGTGGCTCCTCAAATTCTACCATGGCTGTCATTGGATCCAGTGGAGCTGGACCCTCGACCATCGGCTCGTCTTCAATTAGCATGTACTCCTGAGCTTCCTGTGACTTTTCCCCCGACCCCTGAAATTCAGACCCCTCGGCGGTCTCTGCTCCCCCTGTACCCAGCATGGGCTCCTCAAATTGTACTTTTCTGCGCTTCTCCCCCTCATGACGATCAGGGTCGTCCTGGTCGTCATGTTTTCTTTTGAGGGTTTCGGCCTGAGCGCGGCATTGGAGATCAATAACTGCCGACTCGAGGCGATCCATCCTGGAATTTAGCTGCTCCTGGACCTGAAGGATTAGGCGATTGAGTGCGTCCAGTTTGTCAGAGAGCTCCGCCATTTGTAGTTGGACTGAGTGGGATCCTTGTGAGGGGCCGGCTTCGGAGGCGACACCCTTACCCTTTATAAGAGAAAGAAGGGCGGTATGTCGTTCCTCGGCTGCCTCCCTTTGGGCGTCAAGGTCAGCCCGGGTGATAACGCCGGCAGCACGTAAGGCTGCCGTTAACATCTCCAAATTGATGGGGAGATGGCCGGAAGTGGACGGCGTAGATTGAGCCACTCCCGGTCTTCCTTCCGTCATCTCTGGCTCCACTACGGGATGCTCAGATCTGGAAGTTTCGGGAGCTGCCACGGAGGCAGCTCTTGGGGATGCCACAAAAGCATCGTGCACGGTGTCTGTTTGTGGGGATGGAATCGTGGGCGAAGGAAGTTCGGTCACGTGGGGAGGAGTGTGACCTCTTTCAACACCGCCACTCTCCGAATGAGAGGGCGATGGCGTATGTGGAAGATCCCCGTGTAATGAAGTGGTTTCCCTTTGAGGGGAAACCAAGTGGATGGTTGGGGTTGTGGCGACCGCTGGACTAACGGTCTTATGAAGTGGTGTCCGGCTGATAGGGCTTGGTTCACCCTCAGATTGCGTATCCCTCGGCCTTACGACAGAGACGGTTCGTTCAGAATCCGCCGTCTCTGCCGTCTCACCTACGGCTCCCTCCCTTACACTCTCAGCCTCCCTCTCACCATAACCCAGTGATTGTTGTACTTCCATCCTTTCTCCCTCGTTCTCACTCTCATGTTGCTCACCATCGGACTGGTTAGTCTCAGTCGATTCAGACTGAGACTCATCCGGATAATTTTCTCTCATATAGTCCCTTACCCGATCTGTACCCCTCGACCTTGTCAGAGTTGATAATGGAATCTTCATTACCTGTACCGTTGGTGCCCCTTTTGGCAAAGTCAGTTTCTGGATAGCGACGGTTGGATAGACATCAGCTTCTGGACGCTCATGAATGTCTTCGTCCTGATCCATGGCGTATTGTATGATGAGCTGAAGGAATCGTTGATAGGGGACATACTTGCGTCCTTTCTTCGTGCTCCTTTCCACGTGGACTCTTCTTAATTCTTCAAAGATGAAAGCCGCATAGTCCACGTGTCGGTCGTAGGCAAAGCCAGCGAACATGGCTAAAACCTGGGCCGATGCTGAGTCATGACCAGAATGTTTGGCTGTCAGGCACTTGTTGAGTACATCGAAGAGAATTCTCCAGTGGGACTGAAGGTTCTTGGTGCGAAAGTCGGATGGTTTGGTAAGGGATCCGTCATACCCTAGGTTTTGAATTTCAGAAAGGGCTTCTGAGACGGATGGGTTTGGATCGAACGAGTTAATGGAGGGAATGTAGTCTTGGATGGGAAAACGAAGGATGTGACGAATGGCTGTGGTTGTGACTTTGACTGGAACGCAGTCAATGGTGGAGGTGAAGTGAGGTTCGGGGTCTGTTAAGAATTGTAGCCTGTTCCAGAATTGTTGTAGGTAAATCTGGGGAACGGCGATGGCTGTGGAAAGGGCATAATATATGGGATGGCGGGTGAGAATGTCAAATGCTAGGGTTTGGGATTCTTTTGGAAGGATAGAGACGTCGAGTTGCCAGTTATGGGGGATAAACTCGACAAACTCGGCGCTAGGTAGGATGGATTCCTCTGGTAGCTGAGCATTGTTATTTGGGATGGGAGGATGGGGTACGGTGAGAATGATTTCGGGGTCCATTATCCTGCAAAGTGCAACAAAGTTAGAATCCTAAGACTTGAGATGATAATGCATTGATGTGAAGTCTAGATTAGTGTGAAATAGAAATTGTCTGATCTGTTTAACATCGGGTCTTTATTAGCAGAATAAAATTCCACTAATAAAGTCCAAAGTCAATCGTTAAGAGACCGATGTTAGATAAGACCGTTTCACTCAAACACTGATCCTAACTCTAATCAATGGTGCACTTGGATGGAACTATTTTTTTGTGATTTTTAATTTATATGAAAATGCAGAAATGGAAAAAATGAAAAATAAAAAAAATCCTAAGTGTGGATTTCGGATGGTCCGAATTCGGATGAACAGTGTCACCGAATTCGGATCAGTCCGAAATCGGATGTTGCATGAATGATGTTTGGGGGGTTCGAATTCGGATGAGTTGAAAACAGGAACCGAATTCGGATGATGGTCCGAAATGTGAATGGAATGAATGAAAGTGGTCCGAATTCGGATGTGTCATGGAACATGATCCGAATTCGGATGATGACTTATGTAAATGCATGAAATGATATGGAAAGGTCCTGAGTTCGGATGGTACCCAGAATTCGGATTGGAACCGAATTCGGATATCATCCGAATTCGGATGAACAGTGGTGAACAAACTTAGACTAAATTCAAGTTTTGAAAAATTTTGCCTTTCTTTGATGGTCCGAATTCGGATCAACAGTGACCCGAATTCGGATCAACAATGGTCCGAACTAGGATTTTGTACGTTGAAAATTTTGAAGTTTAGTCTAAGTCGGACATCCGAATTCGGGTGGTGGTCCGAATTCGGACATCCGAAACTGCATGAGTGCAGTTAATGTGTCCATGCAAAAATAAACGTGAACAGTTGAAATGTTAACAAAAATGCATGAGATTACAGATCCTGGTCTAAAATTGCATAGAGAACAATTTATCTAACTACAACTAAGTAAATATAACACATTAAACTACCTAAAATGAAGAAGAACCGAAAATAAAAACTAGAAAAATTTTGAAAATCAAACAGGTAAACTATGAAGTTAAACACTGAAATAAGGTGAAAAAGATGTTACCTGATGATGCCGATGTTGGAAAATGCAAGAAAAATGAAGAGAAATGAAGGTCCAAAAGCTTGGATCCGATGGCAATGGTGGTTCGGCGGTGGTTCGACGAGAAGGAAGGAGAAGAAGAAAAGAAATATCTTGGAAGTGAAGGAATGTGTGTTGACTGATTGACTTCAACCCTTTTTAAAGGTTGATGGGTCGGGTCGGAGCAAGCAGAATCCGCGCCCAATGAGGGTTGGGCCGCCGGATTGCTCACACAACACACAATATTTTTGGGCTTTTAAGAAAAATAACCAAAAACAAGATATAAACTAAATTTTGGCCCAATTTTTATTACATCTTTTTGAGTTTTTCTTTGAAACAACAAAATGAAATATTTTTGGTATTTTATTGGATCATTTAACTTAAGATAAAAATAAGCTAAAATAAAATAAACTAAAATGTTTTTGGCTTTTTGATAAATTTGAAAATTAAAATCTTTTTGGAATTTTCTGACCTATTAAATTTAAACTTTTAAAATTAAATTAAAAATTAAGACCAACCTAAAATTTAAAATTTTAACTACAAAAGAAATAAAGAGAAACACAGAATTATAAAATTTAAAATCCTAACTCTACTCCCCCTCAAATAAATACCGATCCTTTTTCCTTTTTCTTTTCAGATTTAAATCATGACAACCCTTCTTTTAAGCATTACTAATACCGACAAACCTGGATATTGTTTGCATCCCACTCCATGATGAACAATTCACACAGCAATTTATCAGGATCATTAATTATTAAAAATATGCGCAGATAAGGAAATAATGAGTTTTAATTTTGTGACATAAACCTTAAATTTAAATAACAGTTATTTTCTAAAATAAAGGAATTTCAATCATGATAGATTGAAATAGAATTATTTAAGACAATATCTGATATTTAATTGGAAGGTGGATTCAACATGCCGATATGAGATACTAAAAACCGAAAACGAGGTTCGTCTAAAGCTTTAGTAAATATATCCGCTAGTTGGTATTCCGTGCCAACAAAATACAACTCAATGGTTCCCTTTTCCACGTGATCTTTAATAAAATGATACCTGATATCTATGTGTTTTGTTCGAGAGTGCTGCACGGGATTGCAAGAGATGGCAATTGCACTTCGAGAATCACAGTAAATAGGGATATTGGTGAGTGAGAACCCATAATCACGTAATTGTGTTCTCATCCACAGCACTTGAGAGCAACAGCTTGCAGCTGCTACATACTCAGCCTCAGCTGTGGATGTGGATACACAATTCTGCTTTTTGGAAGACCAACTCACCGGTCTATCGCCTAAGAACTGTATTCCTCCCGATGTGCTTTTTCTGTCCACTCTACAACCTGCAAAATCAGCATCTGAAAACGCGGTAAGATCGAAATCGGTTCCCTTTGGATACCATAGACCAAGTTCGGGTGTACCCTTAAGATAACGAAAAATGCGTTTTACCGCAGTTAGGTGTGATTCTTTTGGGTCGGCCTGAAATCTAGCACAAAGACATGTTGAAAACACTATATCCGGTCTACTGGCAGTCAAGTACAGTAAGGATCCTATCATCCCTCTGTAAGTTGTATTATCGACACTTTTCCCAGAAGGATCGGTGTCTAACTTACAGTTGGAGGCCATGGGAGTTGCGATACTCGTGCAAGAGTCTAACTTATACTTCTTGAGAATGTCAAGAGTATATTTCGACTGGTTCACAAAAATCCCATCCTCAAGTTGTTTGACTTGTAATCCGAGGAAAAAGTTCATTTCCCCCATCATACTCATCTCAAACCGAGACTCCATTAGGGCTGAAAAATCCTTACAAAAATTATTGTCAGTAGATCCAAATATAATATCGTCAACATAAATCTGTACTAGCATTATATGTGGGCCTTCCCTTTTAGTGAACAGAGTTGTGTCCACCACACCTTTATAGAAACCGGCAGAAATAAGGAAATTCGAAAGACTATCATACCATGCTCGAGGTGCTTGTTTTAAACCATAGAGGGCCTTATCTAGCACATAAACATGGTCAGGTTTATGTGTATCAACAAAGCCTTGTGGTTGTTCAACATACACTTCCTCGTTAAGTTCACCGTTCAGAAAGGCAGTCTTGACGTCCATTTGGTACACTTTGAAGTCTTTGTGTGCCGCATACGCCAAGAAGATTCTGATTGCTTCGATCCGTGCAACGGGAGCGAAGGTCTCGTCATAATCTATCCCTTCTTGTTGTCGGTAGCCTTTGGCAACAAGTCTTGCTTTGTTCCTTATCACAATGCCGTTTTCATCTCGTTTGTTCTTGAAGATCCACTTTGTTCCGATGATTGTACGGTCTTTTGGCTTGGGAACTAACCGCCATACTCTTAGCTGTTCAAACTGGTTGAGTTCCTCTTGCATTGCAACTATCCAATCCGGATCTGTCAGGGCTTCATCCACACGAGCGGGCTCTATCATACTTAAGAATGAAGTGTAGAGACATTCATTAGCAGATGCCCTACGAGTTTGGACTCCTGTCGTTACGTCACCAATGATTTGTTCTGTTGGGTGACTGCGGGTCCATTTGATCTCGTGTGGAAGGGGTGCTCGGGATGGAACCTCTGTGGTTAATATGGGAATGGATGAGGATTCATGATCAATGGTTTCAAATGATGGTACCACAGGTTCGGGTTCAATTTCCGAGTGTTCAGGTGAAGGAAGAATCGTTGGTATTATATGTGAGGGTATTACAGGAGTAGATTCAACTGCGGATGTGTCGGTGGATGATGTGGATGGATGAGGATATGTTGATGAAGATGGAGTGGAGAAACTTTGCGGCGCAGTTGAACTGGAAGGATTACCTACATTATTAACAACATTAGACACACTAGCGTTAGGACCGAAAAATTCAACATAAAAAGGATCAAATAAATTAACCAAATCAGAAGAAGAAAAAGAAATGGGGTTATTCGAAGAGTCTCCAGGCATTTGAGTAATGCGTGGTCCTGATTGATCAACTTCGGGTGCCAGTTCAGCCAACTCATCAAATGTGACGTGCACACTTTCGTTGACTGTTCTGGTTCGGGTATTGAATGCGCGATACGCCTTCGAGTTGGATGAGTATCCAATGAAGATCGCTTCATCCGCCTTTTCGTTAAATTTCCCGAGGTTGTCTCTGTCATTCAGCACATAGCACCTGCAACCAAATACACGTAAGTACTTGATAAATGGTACTTTATTCAAAAAGAGCTGGTATGGAGTTTTGTTAAAGCGCTTATGAATGATGGAGCGATTCTGTGTATAGCATGCTGTTGATACGACTTCGGCCCACAAGAACGGAGGTAGCTTTGAGTATGTGAGCACTGTACGAGCGGCTTCTACTAGCGTACGGTTACGCCTTTCCACGATCCCGTTTTGTTGAGGAGTTCTAGCAGCAGAGTATTGATGCTGAATCCCCTTGGATCGAAGGAAGCCCTCTACTACCGAGTTCTTGAACTCCGTGCCGTTATCTGATCTGATTGATTGTACTGACAGCTGCTGTTGGGTCTCGACACTTTTGATAAAATCAATGATTTCTTGAGCTGTCTCGTCCTTGGAACGCAAGAACCTGACCCAGGTATATCGAGAATAATCATCAACGATAACCAACACATATCGTTTTCCATTTATGCTTTGAGTTCTCATCGGTCCGCATAAATCCATATGAAGTAACTCCAAAACTCTTTTTGTTGATGGTTCGGGCTTTGGTTTGTGAGATGATCGTTTCATTTTTCCTTTCTCACATGCTCCGCAAAGATGGTCCTTTTCGTAGCGCAACTCAGGAAGTCCTTTGACCAATTGCTTCGCAGCCAGCTTGTTTATGTTATCAAAATTCAAATGGGATAATCTTCGATGCCACAACCAAGAGTCTTTTGACGAGGCTTTTGATAGTAGGCAAATGTTATCCTTCACCACAAGCTTAGATACGTCAATGGTGTAAAGGTTAGATTTTCGGGAACCAGTCAAGATTTCTTTTCCATCTATGTTCTTAACACTGCAGTTCTTAGCCCTAAATGTTACTTCTAGTCCTTTGTCGCAGAGCTGTCCTATGCTAAAAAGATTATAAGATAACCCTTCAACATAGTCAATGTCCTTGATGACCAGATTATTTAGAACTAAGTCCCCGTATCCTTTTATTTGAGCCTGATGGTTGTTCCCGAATTTCACAGTTCCGCAGTACTGTTCAACAACGTTGGACAGCAATTCTCTTCTTCCTGTCATATGCTTGGAGCAACCCGAATCCATATACCAAATGGACATAGCCTGAAAAACACATAAATTCATATAATGAAAACTATATGTATTCAAACTCATCCATTTTTAATTCACAATCAAACCGTGTTCTGAATCGAGATGTTCAGAAAACATGATGAGTTAAGACTGGGTCCTGGGCTGTGTGCACAGAAGCCAAACGTGTCGGTTTAAGCACAACCGACAAGCAAAAGAACGGGTCCTAGTCTAAGGTAACTAGAAGCCATTTCTTTGAAGCACGGGTCTTGATCAGAAGTAACCAAGAACCATCTGCATTAAGATCACACAACCTTGGGTACCCACCTCAATATGGGTCCCGTTTTGTTAGGAATTCCAGATTTATATGGCACGTGTACAGATTTAGAAACCCAACTAGCATTTGTGTGTGGTCTAGATGCACAACCCTTTGGAATCCATTGAAGATTGGATTTATTGGGTTTTGGAACCTTAGGCGCTGAAATTGCCTTCGGTTTTTGTCTTGATGAGACCTTCTTGACCGTTGCTTTGGTTTTGGGCCTTGGCAACAGACATGTCTCAACTTTGTTTGTGGCCGATGATGCACTATTTTTAGTTTTCTTTTTCCGAATACGTTTAACAGGATAAGGCACAAAAGCATTCATTTCAGGAACCTGTCGTCTATATTTAGTTGGACATAGATTAAACAAATCCTTGAAAGAGTACTTTAATGAAATAGTAGAATTCGGTACATCATTACAAACATTGTCACACACTTGGTTACACAAATTGTCTTTAGAGATTACAGACATCCTATCTCTAGAAACAAATTCACATGGCATTAAAGCCTTCTTCACAAAAAAACTTGAAAAATCCTGCATGGTGGTTTTTGGGACTCTCCTTATATGATCTGTAGGAACAAAACGATTAGAGTCAGTAAGCATGGAAGATTTAGACTTGACAGACTTTTCTTTTTGGAGGTGAGTGGGTTTCTTAAAAGACTTGGATTTTATCTGAGTCTTTTTAGAAACCTCATTCTTGAAAGCATTTGTGCACTCACCTTTGACAAAGATAGAAGAAGTTTCAGCTGTAGCCTTACCTTTATCTGATGACATACATGGAATTTTTAGAGAATGAGAAAGTGTTTGTTGTTTTGAAAGATCTTTCAATCGTTGTGAAACTATTTCAAAATTTTCTCTGTAGACAGTGACTTCCACAGTTTGTTGAAAAGATTGATTTATCAATTCTTCTTCTCTCTTAAAAAGAGCATCTTGAAGATCAAGTGCTTTTTCTTGAGACGACTTCAATTCCTTTTCTAAAACAATGATTTGTTGTTGAAGAACTTTTGCAGGAATATAAAGTTGAGGATTTGATTTTTCAGTTTCAGTGTTCAATTCAGTTTCTGAATAAGTTGACGAGAGATCTTCCTCTAAAGTGGGTACTCTAGAAGAATAACTCTCGTTAAGTTCTTCATAATGAAAAGAAATTTCTTTATCTTTACGCGCAACACGTTTCTCATTTTCTTGGTTTAAAACTTCTTTTGATGACTCAAAAAAGAAAGATTTAATACCGGCTCCCATATAATTCATGTCATAAAATACAGGTAAGACATTTTGTGCTTTTTCCAAATATTTAGGATTTTTAAAACCAATTCCCTGTTTAGAATGGTAAAACCTAGTTTCTTTGGGCTGATTTAAATGGATAGTTTGTTCTGTTTGACCCCTTTTCAAAAATGCATCGTCAAGGGTCTTTATTCTTGCGTACAAACTTATCCTTTCTTCTTCAATCATTTTGTATTTTTCTAAACTGTCTATATTTTCCATATTTACCACATCTAATTGTTTTGTAAGAACAGAAATTTCTTCTTTTAAAGAGAGTTTTTCTTTTGAAAGCGTTTCCATGCAAGATTCAAGGTATATATTCCTATCCTGAACATCTACTTTTTCTATCAACATCTGTTTTATAACATTATGATTAGTTAACCATTTTGCATGATATAATTCAGATGATTCTTTCAAAATATGAGCTTGATGTTCAGCCTGTACACACTTTGCAGTTTCAGCTTTTAATCTATCTTGTAGATCAAGTATTTGTGTGTGTAGTGTACATTCATTATCTACAAATAATTTATTTACATGTGCAGGAATGTAATAGGAATATACCTCACTGGACTCTGAGCCGGATGTGGAGCATTCGGGATCGTCGGTTGTAGCCATCAGACATGCTGGTGGATGTTTCATTGTCTTCCCCTCAGCAGCAGTGTCTGAATTTGCAGCAGTGACAGCAGCACAAATCTCCAACCCCTGACGATTAACCATATAGCAATTTTTGCCATTGTCATCCTCGTCGTCAGAATCTTCAGCATCCCAGTAATCCTCCTGGGCGACGAGGGCCAATGCATCCGACTTCGTCTTTGCAGCCTCGAGCTTTCTTTCGTAATATGCAACGTCTCTTTCAAAATTGTTCTTGCATTCCCTAGCAAAGTGGCCCGGTTTGCCACATTTGTAGCAGAGACGTTCATCAGTAGCCTTTGGCTCGTCTGCTCTTGGCTTCTCCTCTCTTCTTTCCGCCGGCCTCTTGTCGGCCCGGCGGTGCTCACGGCTGTCATCACGCCTCCTTTCCCGGCGGTCATCCTGACGATCATCCCTACGATCGTCCCGCCTGTCCTCTCTCCTTTCCTCTCTCCTGTCATCTCGCCTTTCGTCACGCCTGTCATAACGGCGATCATCGCGATAGTCGCGTCTGTCATCATACCGGCGATCGTCTCTATCATTTCTGCGGTAGTCGTCCCTGCGATAGTCATCGCGTCTGTCATCCCTTCTATCCTCGGAGTACCTCCGAGGACCAGTGTCATATCGGAGTTGGTTGTTGGTCTTGTTGGAGAACCGTCGTTGTTGGAGACGGTTGGTCCACAAGGCAATCTGTTCTTGAATCGTGGCTTCCTCCTCATCATAGACCTCACGCGGAGGGGAAGCATACCTGTACTGAGATGATGAAGACCCAGGAGCAAAAGATGGTGTCGGAATCTGCGTGTTTGTGATCAAGGCTAGGGAATCATTTGGTTTCAACCCTGTGTTGGCTGATAGCAGTAGAGAGGCCAATTGAGTTGCCATCAGCTTCTGTTGATCTACATCGCCTTGATATTTCTTAAGCTCCTTAAAGACGACATTTATAGATACCTCAGGGATGTTCAAGACTCTCTTCGTTGCCCTACATGCAAGTTGCCACTCGGGGGCTAAGGCGGCAAAGAATTGGATGTTTATGTCATCCCGATCCTTTTTGATGTGCAGTTTATTCAATTCATTAAGGACTGCACAAAACCTGGTAAACGTGGATTGCAGAGATTCCCCGTCTTTGGCGCGGAATTCTGAAAACTTTGCCTTTGCCTCTTCAATTTTGGCACAGTCATCAAGATCTGCCCCCAGCATTTGGATTTCCAGCTCGTCCCACATTTCTTTTGCAGACATTTTACTGTCTACACCTACCAGAATATCAGTGGGGAGGGCTTGATAGATCAGATATTCTGCCCTCTTATCAGCATGCTGGCGATCCCTTTCGGCGTCATTTGCCGGCTCTCTTTCGACTTTGGAGGCTAGGTCAGGAGGATCAGCCTCGGGTCTGGCAGCAATTTCTCTGTAGTAGATGACGGGCCCTTCGGATATTGATTGAAGCATCATATTCCCGAGAGGTTGCATTCCGACGAATTTCAGGAACCGGGCTTTCCATTGTTTGTATTCATCAGGATAGAGAACAGGTGGTCTGTTCTCAGATCCGAGTACAAGAGCTTCACGAGACATTAGTATAGGTGCTGATTGAGAATGTGGAGATCTTAGAGGTGGAAACTGAGTACAGATGGGTTGTACTGAAAACAGAGTGTTCTGAATTCGGGTGATGAGTTCGGATGAACAGTGATTCGGATGGAGGAACCGAATTCGGATGAAGTGATTTCGGATGAATAGTGAGTCGGATGGGTAGACTTCGGATGACTGTACTTCGGATAGGCCAGATTCGGATGAATAATTATCCGGATGATGGTCCAAATTCGGATATGTGTCGTAATTCGGATGAGCTTTTCGGATGACCTAAGTTC
>JAANYP010001737.1:0-65640 GCA_020465985.1 Centrapalus pauciflorus | reverse complement strand
CGAGGAGCCGGAATAGTTCAAAATTGGGGTAGATCAAATTATCTGGCGGTGTATTCCAGATAACGGACACTATGATATTCTAAATCACTGCCATTAATATGCATGCGGAGGTCATTTAAATGTGAAAAAAACAGGCCACCGAATTCTACAATGTGGATTTATCTGGCCTACTAATTCCAATGATGCATACGAATTTGTTAAATCGTGTCTTTGATGTCAACAAATAGGTGGTATTTCTAAACGAGACCAAATGCTCATGACACCTATTCTTATTGTAGATGAATTTGATGTATGGGGCATAGACTTCATGGGACCCCTTCCTAAGTCATACAGTTTCGAATATATATTAAATGCAGTTATATATGTCTCTAAGTGGGTGGAAGCAGAAGCCACAAGGACCAATGATCATAAGGTGGTTTGTCAATTTGTTAAGCGAAATATCCTTTCACACCATGGAATTCTTGAGCTATAATTAGCGATGTGTGAAGACCTCCCCTTCCGGGGCAGTCCTCAGAGTCTAGGTCCCACAAATTGCAATACGATATCAACCATACTAAGATAGGGTAATTAAATTGCGGAATAATAAATTACATGTACATACAGATTAGGATTTAAGTTATATGATTACATATTTCAAATTAAAGTTATAAAAGGGTACCATCTAATCTAATCATTACATCATAGAATAATATCAAATCTACCCAAAAACCACAACATTTGCTGTCTTCCAATCAGTACCGAAAGGTTTTGTTGTGTAGTGGTCTATGATACTTCTGTCTTGATCTTTAATAGACCTAAGAGCTAGGTCCAGCAGGTGACTTTCTTTTGCTTTTTCCTGTAAAGTGATAATGTAGCAACTGTAAGCAATGCTTAGTGAGTATATAGATTTTCAAATCAACATGCATGGTCAAGCGAATCTTTAGTCTAGCGTGATATGTCTTGGCTGCCGCTACAGCCCTCATGATTGAGACATAGAAGTCATAGAGTCGGATGATGCTCAGGCCACGCTCACGCTTAAATCGTGGGGATCAGCCACATACTGGGCTAGCTACCAGTAAATCAACGTGGCGGAACATCGGAGGTCATTACCAAGTTCAATAGAACTGGTGAAATAGCCAGGTCTAGAACAATAGACCAATCAGGGCTAATCAAGCTGAATCAATATGTCAAGTATATGAAATGATGAAGCATACGTAATCAATGTCATGATAGCAATAATCTTAAAGCAATATCTGAAGTGAACTGTAAAAGCAATATCATATGAAATGATAAGTCAAATAGCTATCATGATCCACTGGGCAACACCCAACCATGGTGTGCACAGGTCACAATCCAGCTGATAATATGAATGTCAAATTAATCTAGCATCAACAATATGTCTCAACCGGAAATTCAAACATGTTAAATCTGAATATCTATAACTCACAGATCGGGGTCTTTATCAAACGGATGTAAAATCTGCCACCTGAGTTATCTCAGGATTTTATCTTTGTAAATCTGTAATCTGTCAATTCTTTTCAAATTAGAGACTCGCTTTCAATCTTTTAATCTTTAGATCTTTGTATCTATGTTCAGAATTTCACTGAACCTGTCCAGAATTATCATGATAATATCATGTCAGTTTCATCATCTTTTAGTCTTTAAAAATCTTTATTTTATCTGATTCTGATAACTTATAATTCATCAGTCTTTTGTTTGTTCATATTCTTTATTTCATTAAATTCTCCAAAAGTTCTCAATATATATAACAATATATATTTATATAATCATTTATTTAACTAAAAATATCAAAATATAATAATTGGTTTCGGATCACCCGAATTCGGATCCTCCGGATTCGGACCATCCGGGCCAATCCGAACCGAAATGGCCAACCGAATTCGGACCAATGCACCTAATCCGAAACCTGGGAACCGAACTGGACCCATCCGAATCGATCATAAGCTTCATCCGAAATGGGTATCCGGATTAGGACATATCCGAATTCAAGTAAGGTCCGAAATGCACATCAAAATGTTGGCAACCGAATTGAAGCATCCGAAGTTGAAACCATCCGAACTCGGGTCATCCGAGTTCGGACCATCACTTAACAAAATAGAATTTAACATCCGAAATATGGGAACCGAAGTGGGTCTCATCCGAATTCGGGTCATCCGAATTCGGATCCCATACTTAGAATATTTTCCAGATTTGTTCTTGTTGTTCTTCATATTGTTCATACGGATTTTTCATAAAAATTCCCAAAACTCATTTCTTGTAACATGCAATGTAATACTTTGTTATATTATCATTTTTAGAGTATTTTTATACTAAATTCCATATCAATAACACAATCAATTGGTCAAAATCGTCCAAAATAAGCAAGTTTTTGTCAAAAACACATATTTTCATAAAAATCAAATTTCTTGCTTATTTGAACAATCTAACCTCAGATTTTTGTTTCTGTTTCATCTATTAACTTAGATTTATCATAATCTACAAAAATCTTTGACATGCAACTTAAAAATTTATGTTTTAAATTCTTGTTTTCGGTTTTTACACAAAACCGAACCAAAACATACATATATTTTGAAATTAAAGGTATTATTACCTCAAAATCTTGTCAATTGATGATGTTTTGTAACTCCTTGAATTGAATCCTCAATCAATTGCAAATTTAATGAATTCTTTGAAGAATTTGGTGATAATCCGAATGGTGTAGAGAGAGAGTAGAGAGAGAGAGAGAGAGAGAGTGAGAGTGAGTTGTGTTAATGATCATAAATGATATTTTTCTTGTTTATATATATTATTTAGTTATAGTTGCTATTTAACCCACTAAACTTTTGTATTTTCCATCTCTTTATTTAATCATTTTAATAATTCATAATCAGTTATATAATTTAATTTATAATTTCAAAGTTAATTAAATTACAAAAACATATAATGTAATAAAATTACATTATTAACTCAAATTTACTGAAATACAAGTTGGACAAAAAGTTAGGTTGTTACAGAATGGGCTATGTTCGAAGTTAGCTATGTTCGAACAGACTGGGATATGTTGCTTTCATCACATCTTCAGATTCCCAAGACTGATGCGAACCCTTGTGGTGTTTCCACTGGACGAGCACCATCTGTATTTCTTTATTTCCAAGCTTCTTAGTCTTCGAGTCCAGAATACGTTCTGGCTCTTCAACCACTCGAAGCTTCTCATCAATCTGCAAATTAACGTGTGGTATATGAACTTCTCTTTCGTCTGCTAGACTCTTTCTCAAATGACTGACATGGAATACGGGATGTATTCCAGATAAGTCCACTGGCAGTTCAAGACGATAAGATTCGTTTCCTATCTTTTCGACAATCTTGAACGGACGGATGAATCTTGGAGCTAGCTTGTTTCTTTTTATGAATCTTACCACATTCTTAATTGGGGATACTTTCAGCATCACCCAATCGTTAACTGCAAAGCTTATTGATCTGTGTCGATTATCATAATATGACTTCTGCCTGCTTTGAGCTTCGAGTATGTTTCTTCTAACAAGTTGAATCTTCTCGTGAGTCAACTGTAGACGGGCAGGACCCGCTATAGGAGATTCACCTGTTTCACGCCAACAGGTAGGAGTTCTGCACTTTCTTCCATACAAAGCTTCAAATGGAGCCATCTTGATCGTAGAATGATAACTGTTGTTGTAAGAGAATTCAACCAACGGCAAGTGGTCATCCCAGTTACCACCCAGATCAAGAACGCAGGCACGAAGCATATCTTCAAGAGTAAGGATAGTACGCTCACTCTGGCCATCTGCACTTGGGTGATAAGCTGTACTCATTGAGATTCGAGTACCCATCCCATCTTGTAGAGCTTGCAAGAATCTAGATGTGAAACGACTATCACGATCAGCTACAATAGACTTTGGCACACCGTGACGAGAAATGATTTCAGTGATGTACATCTGTGCCAATCTATCGAGGGAGTATGTTTCTTTCATCGGTATGAAGTGAGCTGACTTCGTTAATCGATCCACGACTACCCAGATGGAGTCGTGCTGTCTTTTGGTTTTCGGCAATTTTGTGACGAAGTCCATTGTTATATGCTCCCACTTCCACTCGGGAACTGGTAGTGGTTGCATATCCCCGAAGGGTTTCTGGTGTTCTGCCTTAACCATCTGACATACTCTGCAGCTTTCAACATATAAACCGATGTCTTTCTTCATTCCTGGCCACCAGTAGTCAGCTTTCAGATCGAAGTACATCTTTGAGCTGCCAGGATGAACAGATAACTTGGACTGATGGGCTTCAGAGAGAAGAGTGTTGCGAATTGAACCATACTTAGGAATCCAGATTCGGTTTCTCTTGAGACAATGAAGTCCCAAATGATTCTGAGTTAGAAATTGTAGCTGCCCTTTAAGATTTTCAGAACAGAGATTCTCTTCTTTCAGTGCTTCAGCTTGAGCAACTATGATGTCTTCAATGTGATCAGAAGAGAATATAACCGGAGTTAGGGCATAGCAGCACTTTTCTAGATAAAATTTTCTACTCAAAGCATCCGCGACAACATTAGCTTTGCCGGGATGATATAGGATCTCGCAATCATAGTCCTTAATAAGCTCCAAGGACCGACGCTGTTTCATATTTAGATCCTTTTGAGTGAAAAGATGTTTGAGACTTTTGTGATCGGTGTAAAGCTGACACCGAGTCCCATAAAGATAGTGACGCCAGATCTTCAGTGCAAAGGTAACGGCAGCCAACTCAAGATCATGAGTCGGTGCACTTTTCTCGTAGTCTTTCAATTGCCTTGAAGCGTAGGCAATGACTTTTCCCCTTTGCATAAGGACACATCCTAAGCCACTACCAGATGCATCGCTATAGACAACGAAATCATCATTGCCTTCTGGTAAAGCTAGGATCGGCGCTTGAATGAGCTTTTGCTTTAGAATTTCGAATGCCTCTTGCTGTTTATCAGCCCATACGAAAGGTGTATTCTTTCGTGTTAGCATTGTAAGCGGCACAACAATATTTGAGAAATCCTTTATGAATCGCCGATAATAACCGGCCAATCCAAGGAAACTTCTTATTTCGGAGGCATTGCGAGGCGTTTGCCATTTCTGAACGGCCTCGACTTTAGAAGGATCAACAGAAATCCCTTCGCCAGAAACAACATGGTCAAGGAACTGAATCTAGAAGAATCAAAGTAGAAATTCAAGTTCTGATGTAAATCAAAGAATACTTTAGGAAATAGCTCAAGACATATATAATAGAAATTATACCTGTCTGAGCCAAAATTCGCACTTAGAGAATTTTGCGTAGAGTCTTTCTTTTCTTAATAGCTCTAACAATTGCCGCAGATGAATAGAATGATCAGCCTCCGTTTTGGAGTAAATCAGGATATCGTCTATGAATACGATAACTGATTTATCCAACATAGGTCTGCACACGCGATTCATGAGATCCATGAACGCCGCTGGTGCATTTGTCAAGCCAAACGGCATTACGAGAAATTCGTAATGACCATATCTTGTTCGGAAGGTTGTCTTTGGAATATCCTCGTCTCTGACTTTTAATTGATGATACCCAGAACGAAGATCGATTTTCAAGAAGTAGCTGGCTCCTTGTAGCTGATCAAACAGATCATCGATCCTGGGCAGAGGATATTTATTCTTTATAGTAACCTTGTTCAACTCGCGGTAGTCGATGCACATACGGAAAGTTCCGTCTTTCTTTTTAACGAATAAGACAGGTGCACCCCACGGAGATGAACTCGGTCGGATAAATCCCTTTTCCAACAGCTCTTGCAATTGCTTTGACATTTCCTGCATTTCTGCAGGTGCAAGTCTGTAAGGAGCTTTTGCAATAGGAGCCGCACCAGGAACCAAGCAATACTGAACTCAACTTGACGTTCCGGTGGCACTCCGGAAATGTCATCAGGAAAGACGTCTGGGAACCCGCAGACAATTGGAATATCAGACAGAGATTTCTTTTCAGAGTTGGATTCAGATAGAGCATAGCACAGATAGGATTCGCGACCCTTAGATACATATTTATGAGCTTTCTCTATAGAAATAAAGCAGTGAGCACCTTTACGCTTCTCGCCCTTGATCTCCAATACTCGGCCGTCTAAAGACTTAATTCTGATGATCCGACGGTTGTAGATGATTGTTGCTTCGTTGTTCATTAGCCAATCCATGCCGATAATAACATCAAACTCCTTTAGCGGAATCACTATAAGATCGAAGTTGAATACTATATTATTTACGAGCAGAGTGCAGTTTCGGTAGACAGAATCAGCCATAACATAGTTGTTACTGGCTGTCTCAATGTCAAGTACAACAGGAAGCTTCGATGGGGACTTAGAAAATCTTGGTGCAAAAGAAGTCGATATGAAGGAACGACTCGCGCCAGAATCAAATAATACTCGGGCAGGAATGGAGTTAAGTAAAAACATACCCGTAACTACAGCAGGGGTTTCCTTTGCTTCTTCGGCCGTTATCTGAAACGCACGTGTCCTGGCTGTCGGAGTTGCAGCAGAACTTTTCACTGTAGAACCTCCCGCTGATGATTGCGACTGATATCGTTGCCCGCTGCGACACTGATACATAAAGTGTCCTCTTTTCCCGCATTTTGCACATCCACGTCCCTGCTGTGGGCATTCCTCGCTGCTATGACCGATCATGTTGCAAGCAAAACATGTGACGTCCTCTGGGTTGCACAATCCCATGTGTGACTTTCTGCATCTCTTGCAGAATCACGGCTCATTCGTTAGTGAATACGCTTGTGCTTTCGAATGCGAACTATACTGTTGAGATTGCTGGGGTTGTGATTTATTTGTCTTGAAAAATCTGCCAAATCTTTGATTCTTCGGAGGAGATGGATTCGTCGGGTTAGTCGTTGGAGCGTAAAGCTGATCACCATATTCTAAATAACCTCGCTCGATTTGTCTAGCTGCTTCTACCATTTCCAAGTAACTTTTGTATTTGATCGCGCTCATCGGATGTCGATATTTAGGGTTAAGTCCTACGCGAAATCTATTCATCTTTCTCTCTTCGGTAGCTACTTGATATGAGGAGTAGCCGCATAGTCGAGAAAATTCGTGCTCGTATTCATCAACAGTCTTTGTTCCCTGGGTCAGCTGCATTAGTTGAACCTCCATTTTATCTTGTTGATCAATAGGACAATATTTTGCATTGAACATATCTAGGAACTGGTTCCACTCTAGAGTATGAATAATTTCTTCACCGTATATGCTTCTCTGGGTTTTCCACCAGGCACGGGCAGCGCCAAACAACGCAGACACATAGCTCACTTTCTTTGAATCTAAGCAGTCAGAGATTCTAAAGATCTCTTCAGTATGACTGATCCAATCCATCGCCTGAATTGGATTCACTGTACCCTCGAAGTTCAGGGCACCGCTCGCTTTAAAATCTTTGAATTTACAACCTTTAGGCTGCACAATTTGGGTTTCAGGGTTTGTGTTATCAGAATCAGATTCTTCATTATTCTGGACTTGCTTTTCTTTTCTTTTATTCTTTTTATCTTCTCGTCTTTTAGCTTCGGCCTCATCTCTGGCCTGAAACTGTTCTTGCATTGTCTTATTTTGTTGTTCTCAGTGTTGGGCTAAAAGTTGTTGCATCATTTCAAACATTTGTTGTGGGGTCATGTTTGGTATGTCACCTGATCCTGATCCTGACATCTTAGCTGAAAATTAAAATCATTTAACTATCAGTTTATAGACTTAGATCTATGTACCCTTTTCCCATCCTAACAGTCTGTACGTCCTATCTCAGTTCAAACCACCTAAATGATTGATACATATGTATTGCTTCAGTTTGAGACCAAGTATACTCACGTAATACTTGATTCACTCAAACTATGGGCTCTGATACCATCCTGTGAAGACCTCCCCTTCCGGGGCAGTCCTCAGAGTCTAGGTCCCACAAATTGCAATACGATATCAACCATACTAAGATAGGGTAATTAAATTACGGAATAATAAATTACATGTACATACAGATTAGGATTTAAGTTATATGATTACATATTTCAAATTAAAGTTATAAAAGGGTACCATCTAATCTAATCATTACATCATAGAATAATATCAAATCTACCCAAAAACCACAACATTTGCTGTCTTCCAATCAGTTTCGAAAGGTTTTGTTGTGTAGTGGTCTATGATACTTCTGTCTTGATCTTTAATAGACCTAAGAGCTAGGTCCAGCAGGTAACTTTCCTTTGCTTTTTCCTGATAATGTAGCAACTGTAAGCAATGCTTAGTGAGTATATAGATTTTCAAATCAACATGCATGGTCAAGCGGATCTTTAGTCTAGCGTGATATGTCTTGGCTGCCGCTACAGCCCTCATGATTGAGACATAGAAGTCATAGAGTCGGATGATGCTCAGGCCACGCTCACGCTTAAATCGTGGGGATCAGCCACATACTGGGCTAGCTACCAGTAAATCAACGTGGCGGAACATCGGAGGTCATTACCAAGTTCAATAGAACTGGTGAAATAGTCAGGTCTAGAACAATAGACCAATCAGGGCTAATCAAGCTGAATCAATATGTCAAGTATATGTAATGATGAAGCATACGTAATCAATGTCATGATAGCAATAATCTTAAAGCAATATCTGAAGTGAACTGTAAAAGCAATATCATATGAAATGATAAGTCAAATAGCTATCATGATCCACTGGGCAACACCCAACCATGGTGTGCACAGGTCACCATCCATCTGATAATATGAATGTCAAATTAATCTAGCATCAACAATATGTCTCAACCGGAAATTCAAACATGTTAAATCTGAATATCTATAACTCACAGATCGGGGTCTTTATCAAACAAATGTAAAATCTGCCACCTGAGTTATCTCAGGATTTTATCTTTGTCAATCTGTAATCTGTCAATTCTTTTCAAATCAGAGACTCGCTCTCAATCTTTTAATCTTTAGATCTTTGTATCTATGTTCAGAATTTCACTGAACCTGTCCAGAATTATCATGATAATATCATGTCAGTTTCATCATCTTTTAGTCTTTAAAAATCTTTATTTTATCTGATTCTGATAACTTATAATTCATCAGTCTTTTGTTTGTTCATATTCTTTATTTCATTAAATTCTCCAAAAGTTCTCTATATATATAACAATATATATTTATATAATCATTTATTTAACTAAAAATATCAAAATATAATAATTGGTTTCGGATCACCCGAATTCGGATCCTCCGGATTCGGACCATCCGGGCCAATCCGAACCGAAATGGCCAACCGAATTCGGACCAATGCACCTAATCCGAAACCTGGGAACCGAACTGGACCCATCCGAATCGATCATAAGCTTCATCCGAAATGGGTATCCGGATTAGGACATATCCGAATTCAAGTAAGGTCCGAAATGCACATCAAAATGTTAGCAACCGAATTGAAGCATCCGAAGTTGAAACCATCCGAACTTGGGTCATTCGAGTTCGGACCATCACTTAACAAAATAGAATTTAACATCCGAAATATGGGAACCGAAGTGGGTCTCATCCGAAGTGGGTCTCATCCGAATTCGGATCCCATACTTAGAATATTTTCCAGATTTGTTCTTGTTGTTCTTCATATTGTTCATACGGATTTTTCATAAAAATTCCCAAAACTCATTTCTTGTCACATGCAATGTAATACTTTGTTATATTATCATTTTTAGAGTATTTTTATACTAAATTCCATATCAATAACACAATCAATTGGTCAAAATCGTCCAAAATAAGCAAGTTTTTGTCAAGAACACATATTTTCATAAAAATCAAATTTCTTGCTTATTTGAACAATCTAACCTCAGATTTTTGTTTCTGTTTCATCTATTAACTTAGATTTATCATAATCTACAAAAATCTTTGACATGCAACTTAAAAATTTATGTTTTAAATTCTTGTTTTCGGTTTTTACACAAAACCGAACCAAAACATACATATATTTTGAAATTAAAGGGATTATTACCTCAAAATCTTGTCAATTGATGATGTTTTGTAACTCCTTGAATTGAATCCTCAATCAATTGCAAATTTAATAAATTCTTTGAAGAATTTGGTGATAATCGGAATGGTGTAGAGAGAGAGTAGAGAGAGAGAGAGTGAGTTGTGTTAATGATCATAAATGATCATTTTCTTGTTTATATATATTATTTAGTTATAGTTGCTATTTAACCCACTAAACTTTTGTATTTTATATCTCTTTATTTTAATCATTTTAATAATTCATAATCATTTATATAATTTAATTTATAATTTCAAAGTTAATAAAATTACAAAAACATATAATGTAATAAAATTACATTATTAACTCAAATTTACTGAAATACAAGTTGGACAAAAAGTTAGGTTGTTACACGATGGGGGTTCACATTTCAAGAACATGCAATTTAGCAAACTCCTTAGACATTATGGAGTCACACACAAGATCGTGACATCATATCATCCACAAAGTAGTGGACAAGTTGATGTTTCCAATAGAGAAATCAAACAAATTCTAGAAAAAATAGTGCGACGAGATCGCAAAGACTAGTCTCAACGATTAAATGATGCACTTTGCGCATATCGCACTGCTTTTAGGACACCTATTGGAATATCCCCACATAAACTTGTGTATGGAAAGTTGTGTCACCTACCGGTAGAAATGGAACACCGTGCATTATGGGCTATAAAAAACACACATATTACATTTAAGGATGTCAGTGTAAACCAGAAACACCAATTAATGGAATTAGAGAAAAATTCGTAGGGAGGCTTATGAAAGTGCGAAAAATTATACGGAAAAAACAAAGGCTTTTCATGATCGATTAGTTCAAAGAAATGTGTTTAAAAAATGTGACAAAGTTTGGCTCTTTAATGCACGCCTTCGTCTGTTCCAGGAAAACTAAAAAGTAAATGGTCAGGTCCGCATGTGTAACATCCGGCACAAAACCAGGTTAGCAACTATGACCTAACCAATATTTATTAGCAAATTATAACATAATCAGGGATCATTAATAATTAATCTAGGTGATTAACAAAGTTCATAAGGAAATTCAAGTCAATTAGAAACAGTTTCATCGGTGCGATGAATCGGCAAATTAATTAATGCGATCGATTTGCGGTATAATGGATTAATTCAACCAAGTACATAATTAAATTAAGATTAGTAACACTAATCATACATTAATACACTTACTTAACCTTAATTATGCAAGAGTAAATCAGTTCATTAAACAAATGCATTCAAAGGTATTTATGAATTTACATAAAAAGGGAAATACAAGAATAGATTCTAAATATTTTTATACAAAAAAATAAAAACCAAAATACATCATTTTATACCATAAAAATCAGCCAACACAAAAGGGGAACACACTTTTGTGTCCGCGTTGACTTTCATTATATATATTGAAAAGAATTCAACACTTTTTCTACTTTTCCAACATGTTGGTAAAGTATTAAACATCACTTTTTTCTTTCATCATTTGCAAGACTCAAACTCCCCTATAAATAGAGAACTCTTTCACTTCATTTCCACACAATTTCAAGAGCAAAATCCTTCTCCTTTCTCTCTTCCAAAAATTGGCCAAGGCCTCCCAAGAACACCAAAGTTCTTTCATTTTGATTCTTCAAGTTTTTCCAAGGAAGTTTTGGTGCATCTAGTTCAAGAACAATTATTCTTCTCATTTGCATACTTCTAATACTACAAAGTAAGTAAATACTAACTTAAAACCTCTTATATTTATGTTTATATAAGTCTTGCATAATATATATAATCACCAACAACAACAAGTTTCATAAATACTCAAGTTTATAAATCACTAGTTATGTTTTAAGTGTCTTTTCTTCAAATGTGTTTATAAATATATAAACACATAATGTAAATACAAATAATATGAAAACAAGTTATATAAATGTGTTTCATAACCTTTTATACATGTAGTTTTTGAATAAACAACAAGAATCACAAGTTGTTTCAAGTTTATCAAATCTGGATTTTCGGCAGAAATTTTATGTCAACTTTGAAAAATCATAACTAATTCATTACTTAACGAAATGAGTTGATTCTTGTCTCAAAAGTTAGACCTATATCTTAGCTAAATATCTGGATGTTTTCATAATTTAACATGGAGTCTAGAACCCCCAAATATTATTTGGGAACCTGTAAGTTTGACAGCTCAAAAATGGCCAACATAGGATTTTTAACGAGCTTTTCCCCCAACCTAAACACCTCAAAAATGGTCATTCTTAACTTTAAAAAATCTTTGTATGTATTAGTTTTATGTGTATGAAAACCAAAGCTCAAATCGTATTGGAGCTTGGTCAAAAATAGTCTCAAAGTAGGCCTAAAAACCTTTAAAAAGCAGGAAAATTATACATACACACACACACACATATATATATTGTAGGTCCCAAAAGGTTTCCCAAGTGTATAGTTCTAAGCTGTAGAGGGGGGGTGAGGGTGAATACAGCTATTTAAAAACTTAACAATCTTTTCTCAATGTTTGTGTATATTATTAACAAGTGTTAATTACAAACAAGCTTGAATACGGAAAGGTTCAAGCTGAGATGACAGATACAACAGTTGTTCAGCTAATCAAAGACACACTCAGACTAGATAAAATGACTACACTCACTTAGATGTACTCACTATTTTTACAAGACTTCAGATGGACAACTTTAGCATAAACAACTTAGACACACTCTACTGTTTTATATAAGCAGACTTGCATGCATGGAATAACACACTTCAATGCACATTCTGATTTCACACTCTTGATATCTCACAATCCTTAGTAGCTTCCTTTTAAACTCAAAAAGAGAATCTCAGTGAAGGGGAGATAGTGGAAAGTCTTTCCAAAAAGACAAGACACCTTTCTGCACGTTCTGATAAAGCATATTTGTCTTCACATGGAAGAATCTTTGTCTTTTCCTTTTTTTCACTGTTGCATAAGGCTTTAACCAAAAGAGGAATGTCAACTTTGCATCTTTCTTCTTTTTTAAATGCCATTTTGATATAAGAAAAGGTCTGTCACCCTTTTCAGATATCCGTTTGTCTTCATGTAACAGAACAGTGTGGGCAGGCTGTGCAGTTCTGTTTTCCACTTTGTCTTCGACTTGTAGACTGATCTTATAGCAAAAAACAATACATGAGGACTTGGAAACATATTCCAACAAAGTGTTTAACCTGTTCACAAAGAACATGTTCTGTTCACAAAGAACGAAACACCTGTAAACTGTCTAAGCTGTTCCACAGAATAGAGCAGCGTAGACAGTTTATGTCCAGCCTGTTCAGCAGACAGAACATCTTGGACAAACTGCATTTGTTGCATTGAATACAACATGGTAAAAAGCTTTGGGCTGATATTGCAAATCACTTTTCAGGTTTCAATAAGGCATAAACAAGTCTTAAATTATACCTTCAAGTGCATCAACAGGTTTGATTAAAAATCTCCCCCTCAGATGTAGAGCAGGTTTGACTGAGGCCTTTTTGTGCCTAACAATCTCCCCCTATTTGCAATAATCGGACTGAGCTGAGTTAATCAATAATCACTATGTATTTTTACAGTACATTTGCTGATAAAATTACAAGATCATGGTAAAGTAAAAGATCAGTTTATATACATACTGATTTTGATTACAGAAAACAACACATGTTTTTTCAAGAGTAATGTACTAATGTATATTACAACTAATGTAAATAAGAAAAGTTACAACATATTTAACAAAGTACAACAGATGTACAAAAGAGTTCAACAACTTGGACTGTTGATGTTGGGAGCAAATAATGGCAAGCCTGTCCAACAGATGGACAACTTCCATTCTTCACCTACTCCGATAATAGGTGGACTTCACTGCAGTGGTGGTGGTAGTCCTTCTTCAAATATTTTTTCAAGTTCATCCCTTGTTTCCTCCAGATCTTGAATTTCCACTTTAAGAAACATAAATTTGGGATCTTGAAGTTCACCTCTTTCATAAAAGCCTCTGAGCTGGTCCCAGACGGCTGCTCTCCACTTGCTGGATTGCCTGAATGAAGTTGCAAGTTTGAAGGCTGCAAGCTGTCTCAGATCCACCTTGTATAGATCTGATGCTCTCTGAAAGCACTTCTTCTGTGTCAGGGGATCTATAAAAAATGCCCCCAACTCAGGTTCTTCAATTACTTTTCCTTCTTCAAACTCTACTCCACTGGGCAGGCTGTAGTCAACTCCTTTGATTTCAACCGCATAGTCACCTTGTTCAATCAAGATGAGGAGTTCCTCCAGCTCAGAATCCTTTCTTGTCCTCCTGGCCTTTATATTGGGGTATATCACAGAGACACCCTCACTTACTTCTTTTGAGATCAGGCCAAGATCTTTCACTCTCTCCATCAGCTTCTTAACATATGCCCTGATAGTCTTAGCCGTTTTAGACTTAGACTGGCTCAAGGCAACTGCCAGCTCAACCCATTCCCTGTACCCCATCTGTGCAACATCAATGTAGTCATAAGTTTCCAGTTCTGGGCCTGTTGCACCCATCCTGGTTATTTGCAATTTCCACTGTTTGCCTTTTCTTGATGTGGGGATAGCTTTGACAATTGCTTCCTTGGCTAGTCTTCTATCAGCAACATCATGAAACTTTTTCCTTGCCAAGTTGTCAAAGTGGAACTGGGCCCTTGCAGAGGATGCTTGCTTTGGTTTGGTCACAGAGACCAGAGCACCCTTCTCCTGTTCACCTTCCTTTCCAGCAGCTGATTCTCTAGCAGCTTCAAGCAGTTTTCTCTGCACATCCAAAGAAGGAATTTTGGTTTTGCTTGCCTCTTTGAATGCAAGAGATATGGCAGCTTTGGCAGAGGATTCTTATTTTCTCATTATTTCCAGGGCTTTGAGCTGTTCATCTCTGAGCTCAAAGTATTTTTCAATTGGAACACCCATTTCTTTAGCCCTGGCTTTGTCAAATTTTAGCTTTGCTGCTTTCTGGCGGTCAGGATCAACCACTGCCTTTTCTTTTCCTTTAGCTGTTGTAGTAGTAACAGCTTCAGGAATGTCTTCCTCTTCTTCTTCATCCTCCAAAATGAGATGCCTCCTTCTGCTGCTTGGCCTGCCCTCAGGAATGAATTCCTCCCCCTTAGACTGTGCAGGGTTTGGAGATTCAGCCTGAGTAGGCTGAGCAGCTTCAGGTAGATGAGAGGCACCCTCAACTGGACCAGTACCTGTACCAGATGCACCTGCTGTTTGACCAGTAGATGCTGATTTCTCCTTAGAAGAAGAAGTTTTCTCCCCCTTAGACTTAGTCTTAGAGGCAGACAACTTCTCCCCCTTTGAAGGAGATGGAACAGCACCTTCAACACGAGGTCTGCCTGAAGAAACAAATTCAGCAGGCTTTGCATCAGTTTTGGCAGCAGGTTTGGGACCAACCAGGCTATGCACTAAGAAAGCCAGGTTGTCCTTCACCTCTGCAAGTTGGGAAAGACAGGTTTGGATGGAAGAGGATTGGGAATCAGCAAGAGAGGTCAACTTAAGAATATTGTCTCTATCAGAAGCTGTGAATAGCAAACTTTGAAGCTGTGAATAGCAAACTTTGAAGCTGTGCAAGATGTAACTCAAGAGAGTCCTGCACATCAGCAAGGTTTGCTGACACAGAGTTTGAGAGAGAAACTATTAGAGTGTTTGGGCTGGCCAGTGTATCAGGAAGGGTAGAACTGCAAGTAGTGAGGAGCGTGGACAACTGTTGAGGGATGGCTGTCATAGAAGACACAGAGTCCTGTTGGTGTGAAAGAATTGAGGAGAGGGAAGTAGAGACGTTTTGCAGCTGTGTAGTGAGTGCAAGCAGCTGTGAGGAGGTGTCAGTTTGAGGAGTGGAGGGGAAGGAATTCTTGAACACATCAAAGAATCCTTTAAGATGTTCAGACAGAGAGTCTGAAATGAGAGAGGGTAGAGAAGACATTGAAGTCTCTAAAGAGCCAACTCTGTTGGTCAGCAAAGAAAGCTGATCCTTCAAAGGCAGATCTTTAGGGGATGGACGTGTATGGGTAGATTGTTTGGATTGAGTAGATGGTGATGATGAGGATGAGGCTGATGTATGGGGATGTGATGGAGAAGGAGAAGGTACTTTTGAGAGAAGCTCCATAGCCTGGGCAAAAGTAATGTGGCCCAGCTTGGAGGGGTCGATAGGTCCTTCAGTAGTGGCTGTAACTGCATCATCAGGAGAGGGGGTAATCGTTTGTAGCCTTTCAGATGCTGCTTGTGTTGCAGCACCCTCATTAAGGCTATGCGTCGTTCCCTCTGAAGCACCTTGGTGTAAAGATACCTCATCATTGGGAGATGGGATGTGCATTTCAACATCAACAGTGGTGAAACCTACTGATGGAGTTTGCATAGTAGGAGCAGCTTCACCAAAGGGATGTTTTGTTCCCTCTGGGTCATCAGCTTGGGTAGTTGGTCCTTCAGTAGCTGTTTGGTGTAGAACAGCTGCATCATGAGGAACAAAAATTTGAGGCTGAGCTACTGGTTGGTCTAATCCAGCAGTGTGGGCACCTCTTGCAGACTCAGGGTGTAAAGAAGTATGAAGTGGGGACAGTGTGGACTCAGTATGGAGTGGAGAGAACTCCTGTCTTTCAATATTCTCAGCCTGTTGCGAGGCTGGAATAGTTGATGTGGCTGTCTCCTTTTGTACAACTGGCTCCTGTTGGGAGGAACTAGAGGGTCTAGGCTGACTTAGGGTAGACACAGGTTGGAGTGAAGCAGGCTCCAGTTGTGCGAATCCTTCTCCCAAAATAGGAGAGGCAGCAGGGTGTGCTTCTTTTTCAACTGAACCCTGTTGAGAGGGAACAGAGGGGCTGGTTTTGGCTGTTTTGGTTGTTGGTTTCTTTTTGGCAAGGGATTTTCTTTGGTATGATCTGAGAGATGAGGTGGGTGATTGTGGAGAGGTGAGAGGTTCAAATTGGACAGGTTTGGAGACTAGGTCAGAAACAGGTGGGTTGGCCTGTTCCATAGTCTCAGGTGCCACAGAGGCACCAGCCACAGAGGCTTCAGGTTCAATAAATGAACCAGGGTGAGAAGTCTGCTCCCCCTCAGCCACAGAGGCTGAGGGTGCAGACTTAGACTTAGCTGTTTTGGCCTTCTTGTGGACAGGCTCAGCTTCAGTCGTTTCCAGGGTTCTTTTAACAAACTTGACCATGGATTTGGATTTTCCAGCAGGAGCAGCTTCTGGATCCACCCTTACAACAGAGGGTCCTTCCATCAATCCTAGCAGCCTCCTCATTGGAGTAGAGAGAGGAGGCTCATTTGGGAGAACCGGAGTGTAGAAAACTCTATTTCCAATAACATGAAAAACAGCAGTACGAAGTAAAGGCTGAGAGTTGTACAGATGCTCACCACAAACATACTTGAAAATGAGGCTCAAATATCTGGGATAACGAACAGTAGCTGGACGTGTCTCCTGCTACACCAGATTCCTCAAATTCATGAAAATCCATCTGGCCATGTTGATTGTAGTCCCATCCACAAGCTGTAGGACTATAGGAATCTCATCACGGCTTAGTTGGTCAAAGGAACCAACCTTACTGCTGAAGCACATGACCACTGAGGCAAACAGAAAACTGTAGGTACGAGACAAATCCTTCCTGAACAGCGTTGCTCCAACCTTTGGTTCTGCTACACCACAGAAGTGCAGCAGATTCTTCATATGTTCATCTTCGGCCTGAGGCTGATCATATGTTTCAACCACAGGGAGACGAAGAGCTTCCCTGATCAGACGAGTGTTGATCGCAATGGTCTGAGTCCCATTGAGTATGGTGCCTTTGATACTTTGGTATCTGGGTTGAAGGCACAGGTGTACCAGAACTCATATACCATCTCCTGATATAGGACACCAGGAGAGGCAGTCATGGCAAAGTTCAACGGATGAACTTTCAGAAACTCCACCATTTCATTGTAGCCGTTCCCGACATAGTTTTTGGGGATGGTTAGGTTTGCAAGTTAGTTAGTAGGTTTCTGGGTTAGCATTGTGGTGACTGATGGATGTTTTTGAACATCAGCATCAACAAACACTGGTAGAAAGGGGTTGTTACGGTGAGCCATTTGGGAAGTAGTGAGACTAGTAGAAGCACAGGACACTTAGTCGAAGTTTTAGGGTTCTTAGGAAGTTATGGAAGTAGTGAGGAAGACGAAGATGAAACAGTAGGGGGGTATTTATAGGATTTGAATGTGAGTAGGTATGAGAGAGAAACATTTGGGCGGTTGATTTGAAATGGTCGTTAACAGAAAACAGAACGGTTGTCCATGTCAGACCGTTTGTCAGACCACTTGAGCCCTTTTTATTCACTAACACACGTAAACACACATTATCTGTAGTAATTAAGTTAAATAAAAAAAATTAAGTAACTTAATTGTGAAGAAAGGTAGTTAAAACTGATGGTCTAAGATGATGGTCAAACCTGTGATGAGCAGGGTCATCACAAACTGTTCACTCTTCAGGCTGTTCCTTTAACCTGTTCAGCTATGTAATAACAGGTTGTGTTCAATAACTGATCAGGTTACAAGACAATGTCTTGTATGACAGATTGAAACAGTGAGCAGGGTGGAGGTTTGATCATCAGATCAGGCTTGACATATAAGTTGTTATTGTCAAACCTGTTATATGCTCAAGCTGCTCAAGTTCTAGAAAAAAGGGGCTAAGTATAGAACATGCATAGCCTGTTCTGTCTAAGCTGTTCTGCGAAACTTGAGCAGTGTGAGACATATAATGACTTAGAACATTTTGGACACTTAGTCACTTTTGTTTAACATGCCCAGCTTGCTTACCAGATAATTAAATCTGTTTTCATCAAGAGGTTTGGTGAAAATGTCTGCAAGCTGTTCATCTATGGAAATAAAACTTACCTCCACATTACCTTTCTGAATGTGATCCCTGATGAAGTGATGTCTGACCTCTATATGCTTTGTTCTAGAGTGAAACACTGGATTGTTGGAGATAGCTATGGCACTTGTATTGTCACACAAAATAGGAGTTTTCCTATATACAAGTCCATAGTCTTCAAGCTGATGCTGCATCCACAGAATCTTCCCACAGCAGCTTCCAGCAGCAACGTACTCAGCTTCAGCAGTAGAAGTAGAAACTGAATTCTGCTTCTTGCTACACCAACTTATCAACTTACCACCAAGGAGTTGACATCCACCTGTTGTGCTTTTCCTGTCTATCCTGCAGCCTGCAAAATCAGAATCTAGATAACCTGTTAGTTCAAGGCTTGAGTCTTTGGGATACCAAAGACCCAAACCTGGTGTACCCTTAAGGTATCTGAAGATTCTTTTCACAGCGGCTAAATGTGATTGTTTTGGATCAGCTTGGAACCTAGCACATAGACAAGTAGCAAACATAATATCAGGTCTACTAGTAGTTAAGTACAACAAGCTCCCAATCATGCCTCTGTAAGCTGTTACTGAAACAGCTTTGCCACTGGCATTTGCATCCAATTTTACATTGGTTGCCATTGGGGTTTTAATAGGAGAACTTTGATCAAATTTAAACTTATTCAATAGATCTAAAGTATACTTTCTTTGATTTATGAAAATTCCATTTGAGGTTTGTTTAACCTGTAATCCCAAAAAGAAAGTAAGTTCTCCCATCATACTCATTTCATATTTTGATTTCATGAGTAATGAAAAATTCTTGCATAATTGCTCATTAGTAGAACCAAATATTATGTCATCCACATATATTTGAACAAACATAATATCAGACTTCACCTTCTTCATGAACAGTGTGGTATCCACTTTACCTCTGGATACAAATTGCTCACAAGGAAATCAGTAAGAGTGTCATACAAGGCTCTAGGGGCTTGTTTTAGACCATAGAGGGCTTTGTCCAACTTATAGACAAAACCTGGATGATGTTCATTTTCAAAACCTGGAGGCTGCTTGACATAAACTTCCTCTTGCAGCTTTCCATTTAAAAATGCACTCTTCACATCCATTTGAAATACCTTCATGCTCTTATGAGCAGCGTAGGCTAGAAACAAACGAATTGCCTCTAGCCTGGCCACAGGAGCAAATGTTTCATCGTAGTCAATGCCTTCCTCCTGTCTGTAGCCCTGAGCAACTAGTCTTGCCTTATTTCTAGTGACTTGACCTTGCTCATCCATCTTGTTCCTGTAAACCCATTTGGTGCCAATTATAGTTTTACCTTTAGGAGCAGGGACCAACTTCCATACATTGTTTCTCTCAAACTGATTGAGTTCCTCTTGCATGGCAGTGATCCAATTGGCATCTTTAAGTGCTTCTTCCACTTTCTTTGGCTCCATTAGGGACACAAAGCTAGAGAACATACAAAAATTCCTTAAGCTGTCCCATCTCGTTTGTACCCCTTTGTTGATGTCACCAATTATTTGATAATTGGGGTGACACCTGATCCACTTAGGATCATTTCTCAATGAGGATTCTCCTGAGTTGTTTGCATCTTCAACAGGTCCTGTTGAACAGCTCTCAAGATTTTCAGACACACTGATATCTTGAGCCTGCTCACTTGTTGAGCATGACTCTCCATTGTTGAACATATCAGCAGAGGATCCAGGAAAATCAGCATTGATTGGTTCAGGATATGAAGTTGTAATTAAGTCAGTACACTTATTCACACAGGGTGTATCAACACAATCATCATCATGCCCATCATGGTTAGCAGGTTCCACTCTGGGTGTAGTGGAAGCTTTTGAATCCTCTTCACTGTTTGAGTGCATGAGATCATCAAAGTTGAATTCTCCTGAAACTGATTCAGGAACAGCTTTGGTGTAGGCACTCCTGGACACTTCAAAGGTGACATTGATAGATTCATCTATCAGCTTTGGTGGAGGCACACCTTCATCAGCTTTGGGTTCAAACTTTGCCAGTTGGTCCCTTTGATTCAGAATGAAGCAGGGACATCCAAACATATGGAAATAGCTAATATTTGGCCTCCTCCCTTTGAGCAGCTCATAGGGAATCTTATTGAACCTTTTCACCACTAAGGATCTGTTTTGGGTGAAGCAGGCAGTGTTAACAGCTTCAGCCCAGAATGATGAAGGTAAACGAGATGCACACAGCATGGTTCTAGCAGCTTCAATGAGGGTTCAGTTTCTCCTTTCAGCAACTCCATTTTGTTGTGGAGTTCTTACCGCTGAAAAGTTCTGTGTGATCCCTCTTTCTTCACAGAAGTCCTCAAGAGTACTGTTTCTGAATTCAGTACCATGATCACTTCTAAGCTGCTTCACTTGAGCAGAGTTCAACATTTCCATCATTTTGATAAATCCAATGATTTCTCTAGCAGCCTCTCCTTTGTTCTTCAGAAAGATCACCCGTGTAAACATGGAGAACTCATCAACCATTACTAGAGTGTATCTTCTTCCTCCTAGACTTGGGACACTGACTGGTCCAAACAAGTCCATGTGGATTAAGAAGAGAGGAGTATCAATAGAAAAATTATGTTTGGATTTAAAAGATGATTTTCTCTGCTTTCCTTTCTCACAAGCTGTGCAGAGTTTATCCTTAACAAAGGCCATAGAAGGAAAACTTGTTACCAACTCTTTCTTACAGAGTTTGTTGATATTCTTGAAGTTCAGGTGTGACAGCCTTTTGTGCCATAACCAGTTCAGGTCTGCATTGGTTCTAGTGAGAAAGCAGGTTTCAGTTATGGGATCAGCAGATTTCATGTCCACAACATATACACCTTTCTTTCGTTGAGCACACAACACAATTTTGCCTTGGGGATCCAATATGTAACCCATGTGTTCATCAAAGTTAACCTTGTAGCCAGCATCACACAGTTGACTTATGCTAACAAGGTTATGTTTTAGCTCAACCACATAGGCTACCCTTTTGAACACTGCAGCACCAGCTTTAAGAGTTCCATATCCCTCAGTGGATCCCTGTACATTGTCACCAAAGGTGACTTTTGGCCCTTTTTCAGGCCTGAGATCACTCAGCAGGTCCTTGCAACCTGTCATGTGTCCTGATTAGCCACTGTCCAAGTACCAAACCTAGGATGGTTGTTTGTCTTGCAGAGTGTCATAGGAAAACATTACTTACTTTTAGGGGAACTCATCATTGTGATGAGTTCTCCTACTTCATCAACATTTGTTGATGGACTATATCCACACTAATATTTGCTATTTGAATGGTACTAGTTTGGATACCACTCTCATTGACTAAGTTACTTCCAACACTGCTTGTTTTAGCAATGATGGAATTTGCAGAGTCAACAGGCCTCATGTCCTCAGTTTCAGGACAGTCTTTAGCCATGTGTGTCTTCTTCCCACATTTGTAGCATTTTCTCTTTTTAGCCTTTTTGGAAGAAGAGCTTTCAGAAACACATTCTGAATTATTTCTATTGATTTTATCAGCAGGTTTAGCAAACTTATTACTATTTTTCGATAAATCAACAGCTTGGGTGGAAGGCACAATAGCAACATCTTTGCCTGTTTCTTCTTTCTTCTTTTTGGGAGGACAGATGTCAAAAACAGGAAGCTTGATTGGTTTTTGACCTTCCACAGGTTTGGGAAACTTATTCCCAGATTTCTCATGCTGAGCAATGGCTTTGCCTTTGCCCTTACTGAGATGTGATTGATGATGCCTATCAACATAATCATTGTTTCTGGTTTTGAAAGACTTATTTTCATTTCTAACCAGTTTTCCACTATGATTTGAAAAGTTATTTGAAACCATAGCAGATTTGCTTTCAACATGAGACTTACCCTTGTTGAAAGCAGGCTGCTTACCTTTTGAAAACTTATTTTCAAAATGTTTAGCCTTAAAAGGGTTAACATGTTTCTTACCATCAGCTTTGGACCCAGAGCCTGTTTTGTCTACAGGTTTAGTGTCCACTGCTGCAGCTTGAGCATGTTTACCTTTCTTTTGCTTGTGTGAATCAGCAGAGCACTTAGCAGGCTGATTTGATGGAGAACACATTCCATTATCAGCCTTTGAAGCTTTTTCACACAAGCTGTCAGTATTTTGAGGCCTGACAAACCTGTTTGTTGAGACTTGCTTTCCATTAACTTTCTAAATGAAAGTACTGGGAAGCTCACCAAGAGTGGAAAAGTCATCTTTCAGATTATTAATCTCAACAATAGAAGCTGCTTTGTCAAGATCCCCTCCAAGATAGGATTGGATTTGTGCAGGGATCTGCTGACTGATGCAATGGCTGACTTTTTGTGCTGATTGGCACCAAGAGTCAACTATCTTTTGAAGCTTTTCATGTTTTACATCTGTTTCTCTCTTTTCTTCCAGTAAAATAGAGTTGATGTGTTTTAATTCATCAAGCTCAGTTTCCAACTTATGGAAACTGTCATGTTTACTGGATTTTATTTCAAGATCAGTTTTAAGCTTAGAGATTTCAGATAGTAAAACATTATGCTTCTCAACAGCAGCTTTTAAATCAACCAGCATTTATTCAAACATTTTTACTTTTTCATCAGAACTGTAAGCCATAGAATTTTGTACCATGTACATCATTGTAGGGTTCCAGTTCTCTAAGCTACTGAAGGCTTCAGCTTCAGCCAAGTCCTGTTTGAAGTTGCTAGTTGATGGGATGTCAGTGTTGGCCATCAGACAGTTGTTGTCTTCTTCATCTGAGGATGAATCAGACTCCTCCCAGTCACATGTCTCTGCCATCAGTCCCTTTTGTTTGTTGGAAGCCACTGAGTTTTCCAACTTTTTTAGCTTAGCCGTGGCCATAAGGTACTTAACCCTATAGTCGTCGTCCCTGTTAGTCTTGTATGGTTTGGAAGACTGTCGAACAGCTTTTGACACACAGTCAGCAGCTATATGGCCAGTTTTGCCACATTTGAAGCACTCAGCCTTAGATTTATCAAAGGCCTTCTTTTTGATAGCATTTGAGTTCCCCTGCAGCATATTTTTTCCAACCCTCTTCTTGTTGAACCTTTTGACAAGCATTGCAATCATTTGCTCATCATCAAGTTCAGCAAGATCTGCACTGTCTTCCTCATCAGACATTTCCTCTCTTTCATCATCAGCCTGTTGATCAGGTTGTTTGAACACATCACATACCTGCCCAACAGGTTGTCTTACGCTGGCCACTAAGGCAGCACCTCTCTTGGACATTTCCAAGGCATTTCTCTTCTGCTGCCTTGACTGCTCATCATTTAGTAAGGATCCATAAAAGTTTACAAGATCCATACCTTTGATGGTACCTGAATTTCTCAAGATGGTAGAAAAATAGTTCCACTCTTCAGGCAAGATGTCCAAGAACTTGTTCCCCAGAGTCAGACTGTCCTTTGTGATCACATTAGCTTTGAGATCATTAACAAGAGCAGTAAACCTGGTGTAGGTTTCTGTGAGTGTCTCCTTTGGTTTTGCAAAGAAGAGTTCATACGGTCTAACAAGATTGTTAATCCTGTTGTCCAGTGTAATTGTGGGTCCATCATAGATGGTACACAAAGTATCCCACATCTCCTTTGCAGTCTTCATCTTCTCAACCTGTTTGAACACATCATCAGGCAGAGAGATAACCAGGTTATTCCTGGCTTTTGCATCCAGAGCAACCAGTCTTTTGTCTTCATCAGACCATTGAGCTTTGTCCTTCTCAAAGGTTCTGATTCAAAGGCAGCTCCTTCAACAGCAGGAGTTATGGTAGTAACAGAGGTTGGCACATAAGGACCATCCATTACTATCTCTGGTAGTTGTACATCCAGATTCTCCAAATAGAGCATCATTTTACACTTCTAGCCAGAGAAGTTCTGATGATTAAAATTTGGGGGTTTGGCCATTGACCCATTGTCATAGTAAGAGGAGGAATTTGCAGTACTATTGTCCATGGGAAAGTAGGAAGAATAAGAAATCTGGAGATGACACACACTCTATCTGCTCTGATACCAGTTGTAGGTCCCAAAAGGTTTCCCAAGTGTATAGTTCTAAGCTGTAGAGGGGGGGTGAATACAACTATTTAAAAACTTAACAATCTTTTCTCAATGTTTGTGTATATTATTAACAAGTGTTAATTACAAACAAGTTTGAATGCGGAAAGGTTCAAGCTGAGATGACAGATACAGAAGTTGTTCAGCTAATCTAAGACACACTCAGACTAGATACAATGACTATACTCACTTAGATGTGCTCACTGTTTTTACAAGACTTCAAATGGACAGCTTAAGCATAAACAACTTAGACACACTCTATTGTTTTATATAAGCAGACTTGCATGCATGGAATAACACACTTCAATGCACGTTCTGATTTCACACTCTTTATATCTCACAATCCTTAAAAGCTTACTTTTATACTCAAAACGAGAATCTCAGTGAAGCTTCTTCATTGGACAGATGAGATAGTGGAAAGTCTTTCCAAAAAAACAAGACACCTTTCTGCACGTTCTGATAAAGCATATTTGTCTTCACATGGCAGAATCTTTATCTTTTCCTTTTTGTCATTGTTGCATAAGGCTTTAACTAAAAGAGGAATGTCAACTTTGCATCTTTCTTCTTTTGCTAATGCCATTTTGATATAAGAAAAGGTCTGTCACCCTTTTCAGATATCCGTTTGTCTTCATGTAACAGAACAGTGTGGGCAGGCTGTGCAGTTCTGTTTTCCGCTTTGTCTTCAACTTGTAAACCGATCTTGTAGCAAAAAACAATACATGAGGACTTGGAAACATATTCCAACAAAGTGTTTAACCTGTTCACAAAGAACGGGTTCTGTTCACAAAGAACGAAACACCTGTAAACTGTCCAAGCTGTTCAACAGAATAGAGCAGCGTAGACAGTTTATGAACAGCCTGTTCAGCAGACAGAACTGCTTGGACAAACTGCCTTTGTTGCAACGAATACAACATGGTAAACAGCTTTGGGCTGATATTGCAAATCACTTTTCAGGTTTCAATAAGGCATAAACAGACCTTAAATTATACCTTCAAGTGCATCAACAGGTTTGATTAAAAATCTCCTCCTCAGATGTAGAGCAGGTTTAACTGAGACCTTTTTGTGCCTAACATATATATATATATATATATATATATATATATATATATATATATATATATATATATATATATATATATATATATATATATATATATATATATATATATATATAAACTTGACGTTTTAAGTGTGTTTTATTTATAAACTTGTAATGTTGGGTGATTTAAGACATAAAAACCTTTATACATACATATTATCATATATGGGGAGTTATTAAGTCCCTTATATCATTTAGGTCTCGGTTAAACACATCCAGTTCATCACCCATCAAAGAACGCAAATTTGCATTTTACGCTCATATTTTGCCATCGCACTCTCGGTGAATCTTCATAGCCCCTGTTTTCACTATCTATTGGGGTGGAAATACATACTCTATTTTCATATGGACATCAAAACTGTTTATTTCTTATATGTATTACACATGTGTGCTTATGTATATCCATCAGCCCTCAAATCTGAACCGTTAATTACATTTATTTGTAAGCGCGAATATATTATGGATAGATCTATCGGGAGTCATGTCCCCCATTCGGGTTAGTCTTACCGGCTAACGGCGGAATGCATATATATTTAACACACGGTATTACGTATGGGAATACTGCACAGGGCAAACTTATAATTAAGCTTCGGTTGCATGATGGTTTATGTAATGCATACATGGAATTTATGCTTTTATAAATTCAACTCGTCTGTTAATATCCATACAATTGGTCTTTTCGCGTAAACCTATGAACTCACCAACAATTTGTTGACGTATTTTAGCATGTTTTTTCAGGTAATTAAGACATGCGCATTCATAGGAAGCATTCCAAGGCTTCCATCATTTTGGAGTCGCATCATTTTCTAACTAGGAGATTTATTTGCATCATTTTTGATAATCCATTTATGTATTTAAATCTATGTAACTTGCGAACTTTACTCTTCATTTGATTCGGGCTATGTAAGACCAATTAAATATTTTAAAGTTTTATCATTGTATTTTTCCGAAAACATCCATGTAGTGGTCGTTCACTTGATTATGGTTACGCTTCCGCACTCGTCACGCCTCACTGCCAACCGGGGTAGCAAAGTGTGACAGATTGGTATCAAAGCCATAGTTATAGCGAACTAGGTTGCATTAGTACCCTAGACTATAACTGTTACAAAAAAACTAAACTTTCTTACATCAACAACTGTGAACATATGTATGGACCCTGATGACAGAAATATGTCAAACATTACGGTTGTTACCCTCTCTGAACCTGAGGAAGATTAATCACCTGTGGCCCAAGAAAGCCAAAATGACACTAAGATGTACTTTGGATCGGAAACCCACCCAGACTGAATCAATGACGAGGAAGAGGACCCGTCAGAACACGAGGGCAACTATGGCCTTGCAACACAAATTGCGCCAACATCACCACCACGTGTCCCATCCTACACCCCATTCAAAAGCCATCCCAATGGACCATTGAGGAAGTTCACACCTAGGAAAAGGGTGTGACTAGAACAACGAAAGTCTATCCCAGTACATGCCCATCAGCCAAGCCCGCCGCAGCAGCGACGGACGAACGTAAGACAGTGGGGATGGATGCCTCACACTCTCCAAGAGTGGAGAAACGAGGAAGGGATCCCAAGCCAGTGTGAAGTCAGAATACCATCTTCTTCTTAAGTGCCGACACTTACCCAGAAACCTACTCATCAAACGGTGCCTTTATTGGTGGCGAGGTTCGTCAGGCACGACCTCCGATTTCGACAGATCCAATAGAGTGTTGGGGAGATCTCTGTAAGGATCGAACAATGGGCAATGAAAAACACCAACATATATTGGGCCAATCAAAATATCCAGGCAATCCAACAAGACGGGATCGACGAATTACGACAGCGCCTAGCAGAGTGCGAAGCCCGCAATGCAGAGCTAACCCAACGACTTAATGCCCAGGAGTATGGTGAAACCTCGGAGGCATCTCATACTTAGTGCCCTTCTACCATTTTATAGTCTTTCTCCAGGATTTACTATCTGATGTATCTTTAGGTATGTAAGGCTTGAAAATTTTTCTGAAAATTCCCAACCATATCATGTATAAAGATTAGGTATCAAGCACTTTTAACGGAGAAATTAAGTCTTAACTATAATCTATGCATGTAGATATGTAGTATGACTATCTTCGTAAGAAATTTTAAACCCATAGACTTATCCTCTTACCCCATTAGATACCACTTATGCATTCATACTATTTAATACCTGTGTTGATAGGAGCTTTATATCCACTAAGTTTAATGAGCAGATAAATGTCATCCTTACACCATTAAGTGCCATTTAAGCTATTGAGGTTTATGACAGTAAGACACTTAAGACAAAAAGATTAATTCTAGGGTGCTCCTTAGAATTAGTAGGTCAACTATTTGAAATAGACTTGTTGTCCGTCAAATTAGGGAGTTTTGACGTGGTTATAGGCATGGATTGGTTATCGAAAAACCATGTGGAAATCATGTGCGACAGGAAGATAGTGTGCATACCCTTGACCAATACGAAGACCCTAACTGTCCAAGGTGAATGAAGAAACACCAAAGTAAGCATCATCTCCAGCCTAAGGACCCTGAAATGTCTACGAAAGGGTTGTCAGGTAATCCTAGTACACATGACGTAGAAGGAGCCGAAGGAAAAGCAGCTCAAAGATATTACTTTTGTCTGTGATTACCCTAAAGTTTTTCTAAAAGACTCACCTGGACTCCCACCAACGAGACAAGTCGAATTCCAAATCGACCTAGTGCCAGGTGCTACACCACTCGTGCGAGCACCATACTGTTTAGCCTCATCAGAAATGATAGAATTATCCAACCAACCACATGAGATCTTAGATAAAGGATTTATCAAACCGAGTTCCTCATCCTGGGGAGATCCAGTTGTGTTAGAAAAGAATAAGGATTGAACCTTCAGAATGTGCATTGACTACCGAGGACTCAATAAGCTAACCATAAAGAACCGGTACCCACTCCCAAGGATCGACGACTTATTTGACCAACTCCAAGGGTCAAGCTTCTATTTGAAAATAGACTTGAGGTTTGGTTATCGTCAGGTTAAAGTTCGTGAGGAAGATATCCAAAAGACAGCCTTCAGAACCCGATACAGTCATTACGAATTCCAGGTAATGCCATTTGGATTAACCAATACAGTAACATTATTCATGGACCTTATAAATCGGGGGTGCAAACCATACTTAGACAAATTCATAATTATCTTCATAAATGACATCTTAATCTACTCACGAAACAAGGAGGAGCACGAGCAACATTTAAAACTGATTCTGGAGTTGTTGGAGAAAGAACAACTATATGCCAAGCTTTCTAAGTTTGTCTTTTGGTTAAGAGAGGTGAAATGTAAGGTCTACCTAACACAGATCTATCTAGACGCGGAACCGTCAACGAGTGCGGAATCCTCGTTAACGGGTAGACGGAGACAACTCTCACCAGAAACACGGAGACTATCAGAAGCTGCACGAACGACACACGAACGAACCTACGAACTGATTCTCTCCGAAACGGCACTAACACTGATGATAAACTCGAGATCGCTTAATGCTTAATCACTCTTGAATTCTGCAAAAAGTCTGATAATAATTCGAGTCTATCCCTAATTATAGAGGCTAAATCGAGTCTGACATGGGCCAAACTCGAATCTGGCCCAAGGCCCATTCGAGTTTGTCCTCATTGACACTCTCGAATCTGCCTACATTTGAATCTAGGATCACATTCGAATCTATCACATATTCGAATGGCAAACCTTATAGAATTCGAATCTAACTAACATGTATATGAAACTTATGTTTTAACTTATGACTGAATTAATCTTTGAATTTTATGTTTGAACTTCTTGTAATATGTTACATCAAGTTCAAACACACAATCAATAACTGTCAAACATATATAAACATATATATCAAACACTCGTTAATTCCCAATACTTTGTGTATTACTTAAACCAAAATGTTAGATTGCTTAGACTGCTATCGTCACACAGGGTGTACCAACAGACTCCCCCTTGACGATACCTTCTAATAATTCACACATTTCATTAAGAACTTTGTTCATTTCATTTTTTTATTCAAACTGCTTCCAGCATACAAACCTCTTTCAACACATACTTTAACTACATTCTCATATTTCCTAGCCTCACCATCCATATGAGTGTCACTTGAAATCTTATGAGCATGCAAAATTTGAAGATCATCTCGAGAAAGGTTTACTAGATGAAGAGGATCATAGATTCTAAGAATCACCTTTTCTTCAAAATCTTCCATCACCGCTTCTCCAGTTTCACTCTCAAGATACCACCAATTCAGATTCTTCATGACATTCTGTGGCATAGGCTTGAGCGGCACCTTTCTTAGACATCTTATTGGTTTGTATTGAATCTTCATCCAAGGACGCCCAGTTAGAGGATCAATACGAGAAGGATCCTCTACTCTTTTTCCAACCCTTGGATTTAGGCGTTCAAACTTCCTTGATCTTCCCTCTTTCCTTATGATTCTGGCAATTATATCTGCGTAGGGATCATTGCCAATATTGATCAGTTCTTTCCATGCTAACACCTTGATCTCAATCTTTGGCAGTGAATTGAATACTTTCAGAGTTCGCCTCAGGTACTGGAGCCCATCTTTCCTCTTATTTATGAATAGCTGCAGTTCTCGATCAAAGAACCAGCTTAATATGCTTCCTGATAGTTTTCCAGTCCCCGGCACTCTCATCTTCTCTTTCAGCTCTAATTCTTTATGCTCGGCCCTGAACCACAACTTTCTTTTCTCTTCATTCGTTAACTCTCTGGTAGGTTCCTCTACTGATGACTCAACATTTAAAGCAGCATTTACCACTTCTATGTTAACAACATCGTTTCCTTCTATCACATATGTATCAGTGATAGGATTTTGCTGGACTACGATTTCATCGGCTTCATCGTCTTCGTCTGCACATATCTCATCATCTGATTTCCAATCAACAATGTCTTCAGGGACAAATTCTCCCTCTTCTAGTTCATCCATGTCCTCTTCAAAGTCAAATCCCAAGTCCATTGGGTCGTCATCTAGATCCATGAGAGCATCAATCATCTCACTTATCTCAAAATCCGTAGGTTTAGACGAGCTGGCCTCTCCTACTTCACCTCCCAACTGACTTGGCTCCCCCTGAGATTGAGCAGCCTGAGCAGCAGAAAAATCTACTGGCTCACTCTGTCTTTGAGAGCTGGGATTATTGCCTTGGTCTTCTTCATCATTTTCATCATCCTTCCTGCCCACTTCTTGATCTCGGCACGATGTCTCCCCGTGAGCCTGTAAATTTTTCATTAGTTGCTCAACTAGGGAGCGCATCGACCTTAACTCAGCTGCTTGATCAGCTACAAATGTTTTTAACTCTACGTTCTCTTCCTGAACTGTTTCCACAATCTTCTTCAAATCGGCATTCTCCTTATCAAGATTTGCATTATGAGTCTGAATTTCACCGATTGCCTTTGTTAGGCCTAAGATTTGGACATTTTGAAAGTCAACTCGAGCTTTAAGCTGCAGAAACCTTTGGTTGTCGGCGTATGTGGACGAGGTTGATGGGATGGATTGAAGTGGAGTTGGAATGATCGGCGATGGGATGTATGGTTCATCATGAGGTGGTGATGGTGGAATGGTGGTTTGAGGTTCTTGAGGTTGAGGAGTTTGAGTTTGAGGGTTTTCAGATTGTTCTGCTGAAGCGGAAGACGATCCTTGCATAAATCTATGACGCTTAGCCCGTTTCCTTGTCACTAACGGTGCAACCTCTTCTTCTTCAAAATCGGAGTCATCAGACTCTCTTGATACTCTCCTCCTTGAAGCTTCTTCATTTACTACCAACCTTGATCCATAAGTTCCAATTTGAACATGAGGTTCTGTAGACACTAACTCTGGAGCTTCAACTTCTATCTCCTCCATCTCTTCGGATTCAGTGGCAGATGATGACTCATTATTACCAGTCTGCTCTGGTACATATTCTTCAACATCTCTAAGAACATCTTCTTCTCCCTCTAGAGGCTCAAGCAATTCTCCCACCAATGCTGCAGATATATCTTCATTGGCATGAGGACCTGCTTCCCAAATTTCATGAAGTGTCTGGCACAACTGATCAGATTCACTTGGAATATTCGAAGGGCCCGCCTCTTGTATCTCTGGTTGTTGACTTGTGGAAGGCCTTGATGCCTGAGTCTGACTCGCAGTAGCTCTTTGTCTTCGCCTTTGTTGTTGTGCTCGCGGTGGCTGTGGTTGTTGTTGTTGTTGCGGTGGCTGTCTAGGTTGAACTTCCACTTCTCCTGCCCAGTTGGCAGTATCTGGTGCTTCAAAATTCCTATCCAAAACAACTCCACACAACGGTCGCTCGACCGGAACCGCCAACCTTCCTCTGTGCGAGGAGCAATCAGCAAAAATTCTTTTATCCATCACCGCGACACTTTGGATTTCATTGTGCGGCGGCAAATTCGGCAAAAAATGCCTTATTAGCATCATTATGAATCGAGGATACAGCAGAAATTGTTGCTGCTCTGGAGCCGAGATTTGATGGACGAATTCTGAGAAAAACATCTGAGAAAAGCTGAATGGCCGATTATACAGTAAAGCAATCATCCCAGATTGGATCTTCGAGACGATGTAATCAAAACCAGCTTTCTTTGCCGCGAAACAAACCATGAAAACATGAGCCAAAAATCTCCATTGGCCAATAAGCCCGCTCTTCATGTAAGAAGTCTTCGTAACATCCAGGCTGTAACCCATTCTCTGAAAGGCCGCTTGCCTAATACTTAGAGGAAAATCAATAGGCCCAGATTCTTCTTCCTGAGAGCCTATCTGCAAAACTTGACGCAGCATATCGGCAGAAAACACCAACGGTTGCCCTGCGATCCTTGTTCTCAGCACTGTCGGGGTGACAGAGCAGTCCACCTGAAGATGATCATAGAATTGGCGAACATAGGGAATGACAATCTGAATATTGTGAGACAAAGCAAAAGCAATCCTAGATTCTACAAGGAAATCCATCATTTGACGAAATCCCTGCGCCTCAGGGATATGATGGTCGGGGGGAAAGACCATATTGTGCTTCGGCACAAATACTCGAACAGCCATATCTGCACAATAGATAAACTATTAGAATTAATAAAAATCAATAAACTTGCCAAAATTCAAATTTGTTTAATTTTGAACTTGATTAAGTACAAAATCCAACACAAAAGAATTTCTACAAGTTTAATAAAATTTAATTTAAATAATTTAAATAAAATAACAGATTCGAATAAACCCTATTTCGAGTTTGATGACAGATTCGAATGACATGGTCTTCTCGAGTTTGTCAGTAAACTCGAGAAAGTTCATGAACAGATTCGAAGTGTCGTCGGCCAAGTCTTCAACAAAACCTAAGATTTTAACCATTTTGAACTTAGAAAATCACATACATTAGTCCAACTAGGTTCTAATCACTGATTTTTGCCTTTAATTTAACTATTTACTGGTCCAAACTTTGTAATTTTGAAAAACACGACTTAGACCCATAAACCTTCAAAAATCGATGATTTTGGCTTAAATGGTGTATAAAACTACATGAATCTTGTACAACCCAGTTGTTTGTACCTAGAATTATCAGTAGAATCGAACACTAAGGCAAGAAACTCGACAAATTGTCGTTTTTGTGAAAAACGATAGACTCGAGCAGGTAGATTTGAAATCGCCAATAGATTCGAGAGAGTAGATTCGAAAACAGTAGTGACTTAATGACTTTACTGTTAACCTATTTATACAACCTACCTTCGAGTCTATGGCCACTCTCGAATCTACTGACAGATTCGAGCATACCCCAATTCGAGTTTAACCTAAACTCGAATTTGCCCTGAAACTTAGAAAATTTCGAAAATATTGAAATCACTTCAACTTTTTCAACTTTTTCAACGGTATTGTGTAACGAGATAAACTATGCCAAATCTTTTACCCTAAGCACAAGATTTTTCACGCAGTGTTTATTTAATCCAACTATGAATGCACCCTCAGTAATTTTTGACCTTTTACCTAAGTAAAAAATAAAATAAAATAAAATAAAATAAACTTAAGGAAAAATAAAATAAAATAAAATAGAAACTAAGTAAAAATAAAATTTTAAAATTTGATCAAAAAATTTAACTTAGACTTAAGCTATACTTATTAAAATTTACAACCCAAGCTAAACGGTAAACAAAATATTTTTGATGAGTATAGTCAAAGAAAGATTCAATCAGATAGCGATGTCAGAGACTCACTTTCAGTACTTAAACTTTCACACTTAGGAATTTTTGATTCCTTTGATTGTTTGTCGTGAAATACCCATTTAGCTGATTGTTGGTATTTTACCCTTTAGACATGCTACATTTCGGAATATCCCTTGGCATTTTTATTTATCATGAAGTTATCTCACGTGACTCAGACATAGACATACTTTTATGATCAAGGCATACAGACAAAGATTCTAACTTGTTGGTATTTGCAAACTTTCTTTAAAAGACAAACATCGGACACAGGTCTGTATTTTCATACAACAAAGTGTCTTAGTTTGACTTAAAGTTTATTCTTAAAGTTAGCAAGACAGTGGTGACAGGTCTGTACCGACGTACAACAAAGCGACGTATCTTGCCAACCCGAATCTAAACAGAGGCAACAGGTCTGTACTTACGTACAACAGAGTTACATGTTTTCGACTCTCAATTTTGTGATTTTTCTATTCTTTCCATTTTAAGATGTATTTGATGTTGTCATACATCCCAAGAAAGTTTGCATACCTCATTTAGACTCAGAGTTTGTATGTCTTGTACATAAAAATTAGGACCGATTGGTCGTACATCTAAGTTAGTGACCCGTTTGACTTTTTCTTGAATATTTTATTTGCCTTGAGACTCCCTATATGTATTATGCCTACCAACACATCAAACTAAAATAAAGTATAACACTTAGAATTTTAGTTGCATTATGTGTGAAAGCCTAAACACTTAGAGTTTGTAACAACTGTGCTAATTTTCGTCACTTTGAACCTATGTATCTAAGACTAAACTCCTTTTCTGATATTCTCTTTTTTTGTATTTTTATGATTTTCTCTCTTTTTTCTTTTGTTTTTCATAAGAAATAACAAGAAAATAAGATAACCTACTAACTTACTAAAAATAGAAACTTACTAAAAATAGAAACTATCCTAAATTAGCAGACTTACTATAAAAAGAAAGAAACACTACAGCTATAAAAGGAAATAAACTACTACTAAGGCCAAATTACTCTGGGTTGTACGTTCCATTTAGTTGAATTAAATATTCAAACCGTGACTTATCAAATGCTTTGGTAAATAAATCTGCATTATTATCTTCCGTTGCCACTTTTACCAATTTGATCAAGTTCTTTTCAGCACAATCACGAATAAAGTGATGCCTAATGTCTATGTGCTTTGTTTTGTTGTGTTTAACTGGATTATTCGTTATAGCAATTGTAGATTGATTGTCTATCCTAATTGGAGTTTGAGTGTAAGCCAAACCGTAATCCCGCAATTGTTGTTGTATCCACAGAACCTGTGAGCAGCAACTACCAGCAGCAACATACTCGGCCTCGGACGTTGACACGGCTACCGACGTCTGTTTCTTGCATTGCCAGGATACCAGTCTCCCTCCTAGGAACTGACAACCTCCAGTTGTTGATTTGCGCGTCAAGCTGCATCCTCCGTAGTCAGAATCCGTGAACGCCTCCAACTCTAGATCTCCCTCCGCGTGATACCAAAGTCCCAGCTTCGGTTTCGACTTGAGGTATCGTAGAATCCGCTTCACAGTTTTCATATGCATCTCCTTCGGATTCGCTTGAAACCTAGCACAAATACACACAGCAAACATGATGTCAGGTCTTGAAGCAGTTAAATACATAAGTGATCCAATCATGGCCCGATATAACGTCGGATCCACATCGGTATCACTTTCAGTACCCGGTCCGAGATTGTGATTCACTTGAATCGGTGTGCTGAAATGGGCAGTCAATTTTGTTCCTTCCATCCCGAAACGTTCCAATATGTCATAGACATACTTCGTCTGATGGATAAACATCCCTTCCTTCTTCTGGTCAACTTGTAACCCCAAAAAGAAAGTTAACTCTCCCATTGCACTCATCTCGAATTTCGACTTCATCACCTTCTCGAAATCTTTGCACATCTGTTCGTCTGATGATCCAAAAATGATATTACCGACGTACACTTGTACCAAGATGAAATGTTCTACCTTCCTCTTAACAAACAGAATACTATCTATCCTTTCCAACCCGTTTTCTAACAAATGGTTGGATAGAGTCTCATACCACGCCCTAGGTGCTTGATGCAATCCATATAGAGCCTTATCTAAGCGATATACTCTATATGGATATTTTGGATCTGTAAATCCGGGCGGTTGTTCTACATACACCAACTCCTTCACTTTCCCATATAGGAAAGCACTCTTAACATCTAATTGATATACCTTAAAGCCCTTGAAGGAGGCAAACGCTAGAAACAACCTAATGGCTTCCAGCCTTCCTCCTCTTGGTTGAAACCCTTTACAACTAGCCTAGCCTTGTTGCGAGTGACTATACCCCGATCGTCTCTTTTGCACTTAAAAACCCATTTGGTTCCTATGGCAACTTCCCCTCGAGGTAATGGAACTAACTCCCACACTTCTAGTTTCCTAAACTGCGAAAGTTCTTCCTGCATCGCTTCAACCCAAAAGTTATCCTTAAGTGCCATTTACACATTCTTAGGCTCTACTTGCGATATGAAACACGAATAGAGACAGGTATGATATGCCTCAGAGTCGTTTATCATCAACAACAACACTGTGTTGTTATTTAAACTACTCCTAGTCCTCACACCCTCGTTAGGATTTCCTATGATGCTCTCTATAGCATGGTTCTTGTTAATCCTAGAGGTCTCTAGCTCGTCAACTCTCAAATTATCTCCTAAGTTAGATCCTATTTCACCTAATGGGGGAACAGCCTCAGTTTCTACATTTTCCTCCTCATGGACATTTTCCTCAGAGTTGGAACTTGTTGCTTGAGTCTGATTCTCAGTGGTAGGTGCTTCTGGATCAGCAACTTCTGGAGATCCATCTACAGTCGCAGTAGGCTTCGATGTGGATTGAAATGTAGTCCTCGGAAAGGTATGACCTTCGTCATTCAGATGCAACGTCGCCATGTCCTTTTCGATTGTACCTGCATTTTCATCCAAAGGAATGTTAAATGACTCAAATAATTTATCATAGTCAAATATCCATTCCGGACCTGTTTGGGGTTCATGTGTATAACTTGTTACTTCAATGTAATACACAATTTCGATTGTACCTTTTGTTTTATTAAAAACCCGTTTGTTTGGTGAGTTCGGCACATAACCTAGGAAGTATCCTTCGTCAGCCTTTTCACCAAACTTCGGTTGATGTTTTGTACGCAAAAGAGTGCATGGTACCCCAAACGGTTCGAAGCCAGTTAAATTAGGTGGCCGTTTATTCAAAATTTCATAACAGGTTTTCTTCAAAGATTTGACAGTTAGGACTCGGTTTAAAATATGACATGCGGTATTCACTGCCTCCCCCAAAACATGGTAGGAAGCTTTGAATCGGAAAGCATAGTCCTAGCTTCCTCAATCAGTGTCCTGTTTTTACGTTCAGCCACCCCATTTTGTTGAGGCTCATATGGTGCACTGAATTGATGCACTATGCCCTTTGATAGGCAATATACACCAATTACAGTGTTTTTGAACTCAGTTCCATTATCACTACGTATCCTTTTAACCCTTGTTCCGTAGGAATTCTCCACTTGGTCTAAGAACCCGATGAGCTTGGAAGCCGTCTTGTCCTTTGTACCTAAAAAGAAAACCCAAGAAAATCGTGAGTAATCGTCAGTGATAACAAAACAGTACCAACTACCTCTTATACTCCTTTTGTTGATAGGTCCGAAAAGATCCATGTGCAACAAATCGAATGTAGAGGTTATGGAGTTCTGCGTCTTGGACTTGTGTGTCTTCTTATGTTGTTTGCCCTTCTTGCATGGTAGACACTTGTCCTCGAACTGAAAGCTCTTCATAGGCACACCTTGCACCAGTCCCTTTTTCGTTATGTAGTTCATTTTTCTTAGGTGCAAGTGAGCCATGCGTCTGTGCCACAATACCAATTCCGTCTCCGAAGCTTTGGATAACAGACAGATTGGCCCCATCGAAGTCTCCGGCTTGTTCATATCAAGCATGTACAAGTCATTCTTCCTTGGTTCCCGCATCAATACCCATTCTTCAGGAATCTTGAATCCCGGTTTTAGCACTAACGCTTCAGTGTCAGTGAACAACACTGAATTCTTCTTGTCCCAGATTTGAGATACACTAATGAGATTGTGAACCAGTTTATCAACGTGATAAACTTGGTCCAACTTGATCGTCCCATTAGTGACCACTCCGATACCCGTGATGTTTCCTCCTTTGTTACCCGCGAATGATACAAATCCCCTATTCCCACCCTTGAAGTCTGTAAGGAGACTTCTTTCCCCTGTCATGTGCCTGGAGCATCCACTGTCAACGAACCACTTGTTGTTTGGACTTGTGGTAATCTCCTGCACATGAAAGAAAAATAGGTTAGATATCATGGGGAACCCAAGCCATGACTGACTTGGTTATACCATTCTCGTCCACATACTTAAACTCTTTCAAATACCCATCTCGCCTTTCAGGTGACTTGGGTCGTTGAACAGGAGTTTGTTGTGGTGCCGTGTGATGTAAATTCACTCTTTGCCTTTGAGTAGGCATTTGTTGTGGAGCTCTAGAACAATTCCGATTATATTGTATTTCAGATTGTGATCCCTGAGCTCTAACCGGTGCGTAATGTCTAACAGGAGTATGAGACCTAACTGGAGTGTGTGCCCTGCTAGGTGTTGTGCTCCTATAGACTTGTTGAGGTGTTGACCAGATTGATTAATGACACGATTCGGTGAATTAGTCCTAACCACTTCCTTTGGTCCAACCTTTACCGGTGTTTGTTTCACAACTTGTCTTGATGCGGCCTGCACAGTTTTCTCGGTACTCTGAGAACTACTAGTGCTCGCCACATTTGTTGAGGGCTTAACAGGTGTTGGGTTCACTGTCTTCGGTGAAACTTCGGCTTTCCTAAGTGGACAGTGAGAAGCAACATGCCCCTTTTCATGACATCTGAAGCAAGACATCTTATCTATGGACTTCTTGTGTGTGCCCTTAGACTTAGGTGTCTCACTAGTTTCTTGGTCCTTTTGTACATCTATTGCGACTGGCTCATCGTCCTGATCAGACCAAGCAATTTTATGTTTTCCTACAGGTGTTTCACTGGAGGAAGACACAAATTTGACTTTCTTAACCTTGACAGTTGTGTCAGCCACCTTAGGTGTAATTTCTACTACAGGCTCAGATATAGGTGCAGGTATGTCCTCTAAGTCTACTGATTTGTCAGTTTTCTCCTGAGGTTGAGGCACGTAATTTGCATTAAAAGGTGGAGGAATTTCATGAAATCCTAGACCTACAGGCTTTTTAGATTGTCTTTGAGCATCTAAAACTTTCCCTAGGTTCAGGCTTGAATTCCTAAACTTCTCTAGCTTACTATTGGCCTCTGCTACCTTTACCTTTGTTTCAGCTAGCTCTATGTCTTTGTCCTTAAGGGTTTTGGTCAAGGCCTCTACATGCTCATACATAAGCTCTAACCTAACACACTGCTCACTCAGTTTGTCTTTCAGAACTATTACGTCTTGAGCATCACCCTTAAGTTTTTCCTTAAGATCTTGCTTAATGTCGTTTAGACTAGCATTATCAGCCTTTAAGGACTCATTTTGAACAGTTTTGGTTTTATGTGATTTTAAGACTAGATTTAACCTATCATTAGAAGTAACACATAACAAGCATAATTCATGAAAAAGAGAGTAAGTCAGACTAACCTTTGTGTGGTCGGATTCCACATTGGCCATTTGAGCGGCAAACTCCAGAAGCGTCTGATCATTCGTCTTCTCCACCCACATCGGACTGCTGTCCCTTGTGGTCTGCTCTTCCCCTTCACATCCGTTCTCTGTGACTTCAGCCATAAAAGCCCGAGCATTTGATTCCGGATGTGAACTCCAGTCGTAGGTACCATCCAGCTGTCTGTCTGATGTGACATTTGATAGTAGACCAGCTAGATTGGCTTGACCGGCTGATGAACTCGGAAGGTATCGTTGTTGAGACTGATTCTGAAACTGTCCCTGATGCTGACTCTGCCCTTGGTACGTTTCTACCTTCGGCCTCTGACATTCTCTGGCGAAGTGTCCCAGACCTTGACAGTTGTAGCATTTGACCTTGGACTTATCAAATCCAATTCCCTTATTGTTCATGGTCAGATTCCTCCAAGTTCGTTTGATGAATCTTTTAACCCGTTGGGTTACCATGGCCAGTTGCCATTTTAGATCCATTTCCTCAAGATCGTCAGGGTCAACCTGATCATAGTCTTCATCCCAGAGAGCAGGATCGTTTATCTTCCCTTGAACGCAGTTCCCGTATGCGGCCACAAATGAAGCAAGTAGGTTCAGATGTTCTTCCGCTGATTTTGCGCTCATTGGCATCTTAGAATAGCTCTGAGATGTCGTTGCCTGTGCTGCTTGACGTTGCTGTTCTTCTGATCTTCCCAACCCTAAGAATGCTCTGTTTAGTGTGTCATCAGACTCTGCTGGTGACGACGTTTCTCCGGTGAAAAACGCTGTAGCAGTCTTCAGATCGACGGTCGCTGAAGGTTTTGTTCATTTTCCAAAATACATTGCTGGATTCTGGACTTGTTCGTAATCAGTTTCGGCCTTCAGTAGCTCGAAATGATAAGCTCGCAACGTTCCCACAATATCCTCCAGAGATTGGGTATAATACTTATCCTCATTAAGCTTTATCATTGCCACATACATAGCCCATTTGGCTGGTAAGGCATCAAGAAGCTTATTGTTCTTGTCGGTGTCAGTATACTCAATCCCGTGACTTTCAAGCTCCGTCAACAGATGATAGAACCGGGTGATGGTATCATCCAGCTGTTCATCCTTTAGCGCCTTGAAAATCGCAAACTGTTGTTTCAACAGCTCCGTACGCTTTCGTCGAACCCTAGGATTACCCTCACACCTCTTCTCTAGTGACTCCCAAAGTTCCTTAGATGTCTTTTGAGTCCTAAATGTGTGTAGTATATCCTGAGGCAACGCCATTCTAATTATCGAGAAAGCTTTGTTTTCGGCTTCATACAGTTTCTTATCATCCTCCTTCATCATTTGGTATGATAGGACTCTCTGACGGCCTTCAACTTCAGAAATTGGTGGAATGTATCCTTCGTCAATACATACCCACATGCGCATGTCATTGAAACGCACAAAATCGGTAAACCGATCTTTCCACCAGTAATAATCCTCGAGTTTCATCAGCTTAGGCGGAGTGTTTGCCTTCCCGACCTCGTGGTCCATTTCCAGAAACTTTTGAAGGTTTGACATCGTTTCAAAAGGAATTGAATTGGAACTTAATTAATTTAATTCGAAACTGACTTAAGCTTACTCTTTCGAATCTAGGTAGATTCGAATATAATTTAGGGTAAATCTTTTTGGGATTAAATTCGATTAAGTGTTGAAATTCAATTAAATTCGAAATTATGACAGATTCGAAAAGCTTCAAACTCGAAGGTCAAGGTTAACTCGAACACACAGCAGATTCGAAACCCTATTCGACACTAGATCAGATTCGAATCAAACTCGAATGACAGCAAATTCGAGACCCAATTCGAAACTAGCACAAACTCGAATTAGATTCGAAAACACTCTGTATCAAAATCGAAAGGAGCGTATTTAGTTAGACTCGAGACTAAGTGTAACCCTAATTACCCCTAATAGATTCGAGCGCCGCAAACTCGAAAAACGGCTAACACTTTGATTTCTTTACGTTTTACAAATTAAATCAATATTTTTACAACGAAAAATATTGATTTCGATCAAAAACGTGAAAAATAACAAAGTGTTTCCCGGATGAGAATTTGCTAAGCTCGAAAACACACGAAAAACACGATTTTGAGAGAAAAACCGTCCAATAGCGTCAAGAAACCTAGGATATATCTAGATGAACGCGAAGAACACCAAGAACACCCCTATGGCTCTGATACCACTTGTAAGGTCTACCTAACACATATCTATCTAGACGCGGAACCGTCAACGAGTGCAGAATCCTCGTTAACGGGTAGACGGAGACAACTCTCACCAGAAACACGGATACTATCAGAAGCAGCACGAACGACACACGAACGAACCTACGAACTGATTCTCTCCGAAACGGCACTAACACTAATGATAAACTCGAGATCGCTTAATGCTTAATCACTCTTGAATTCTGCAAAAAGTCTGATAATAATTCGAGTCTATCCCTAATTATAGAGGCTAAATCGAGTCTGACATGGGCCAAACTCGAATCTGGCCCAAGGCCCATTCGAGTTTGTCCTCATTGACACTCTCGAATCTGCCTACATTCGAATCTAGGATCACATTCGAATCTATCACAGATTCAAATGTCAAACCTTATAGAATTCGAATCTAACTAACATGTATATGAAACTTATGTTTTAACTTATGACTGAATTAATCTTTGAATTTTATGTTTGAACTTCTTGTAATACGTTACATCAAGTTCAAACACACAATCAATAACTGTCAAACATATATAAACATATATATCAAACACTCGTTAATTCCCAATACTTTGTATATTACTTAAACCAAAATGTTAGATTGCTTAGACTGCTATCGTCACACAGGGTATACCAACATGAAATTCATCGGTCACGTGATCAATAGTAAAGGAATCCAAGTCGACCCTGCAAAGATTGAGGCTATTAGGTTTTGGTCAACTCCTAGAACCCTCATAGAGATACGTCAGTCCTTAAGACTTGCTGCTTATTATAGGCAATTATCAAAAGTTTGTAAAAGATCATCGGATCTATAAAAGACATTAAGTATGATTGGGGAGAGGATCAGGAGACATCATTTCATTTAATAAAGCACAAACTATGCAGCGCGCCTATTTGTCCTTACCCGAGAGAAGCGAGAAATTTATAGATACTATGACGCTTCACACAATAGGTTTATGTAGAAAGAGAAGGTCATAGCTTATGCTTCACAACAACTTAAGGTTCACGAGGTAAATTACACAATGCATGATTTAGAGCTAGGAGCAGTAGTCTTTGTCCTTAAGACTTGGATACATTAGTTGTACGGTACGAAGTGTACTGTATTCACAGACCATAAGAACCTCCAACACATCTTGAACTAGAAAGAGTTGAATAAGAGGTAGCGTCGTTGGATGGAGCAATTAAGTGATTACAACTGTGAAGTTCGTTATCACCCGGGGAAAAGCTAATGTGGTTGCAGATGCTCAGATGAAGTTGGGAAGGGGTCCCAGAGTCCATGTACTTATTATACTAGGAACTATTTGTATTGGCACATCCAAATTAAGTTTGATTACTTCAAATAATTTTTAGTCAACCAAATAGTAATAGCAGTTATCTAAGTTGGGAAGCAGATTAGGTGATTAAGTAGACATCCAAAAAATAGCTTGTATATGGCAGCAGCAAGGCCAGCGTAAGGTTGCGCCTTAGGCGCACCTGCCAGTGCAGGGGTGCTCCCACACCTGCGCCTCGACGTACTCAACTGACGAACAAGCAGAGTAGTTACTCATAGTTTCACCCATTTAAACTATGAGATTTCTACTACATTCGAAATTTTTTTGTCTTAATTACTAGTTACATTTGGGCTCTTCAAATAGAGATTTTTTTTCTCCAAATGAATCACACTACTTGCAAGTTGTTTCCAATTCTCCATTCAACAAGAAAAGTAAGCTTAGTTCTTCAATATGGTGTTTCTAGGTTAAGAATGTTAATTTCTAAGATTGATGATTGATAGTCTCTGGTGTTTTAAAATCATGATCTTCAAACTCTTATGCTTGTTCTTTGAAAATCTTACTTCCATGCGTTAGTTCTCCATATGTAGGTAAGGAATCATGATTTACGTCGAGAAATGATGTTGGATTACAATATGTTAGTAAGATTGATTATGGATTTCATGATTATGTAAGAATCTTGATATAGTATAATGATTTATATCACTTATATGCATTTGACGTGCGAAGTTCAAGTGATGGAGTTAGCATTATCATAGGCACATAACTAGAAACACACAAATTTTGGTATAATAATTCTGGTAGGACTCATGTTCACATAATCGTTATCATAAGTTGTTGAACATTTTTGAAATGATTATTACATGAAGTAGTATGTCGATTTGATGTCGTAATAGCCAATTCTTGAGTTGCTAATACCATTGTTTCATGTTTATGGTTTGATCCTCATGCCATGATAAACTCTTGCTTGTGCATCTAGTTGAGACTTAAGTGTATAGTTGGTAATCAATGATGGTTACATACACACTTCATGTTAGCAAGATCACTTAACTTTAGTCATATCACCCAATGACATGTTCTTAATTTGATGTTAGATGGTAAACCAAACTACCGCCAATATGAGTCGGAATGCCTACGGACTCCATGAATGCGTATACGTGTGCCCACCCCTATTAACATTGAATACCCCTCTTCATCGCGAACCTCACTGGTGATGGAACCTCTGTTTTGCTTGTACATTGAAAGGACCCTCAAAGAATCAGACTTCAAGAACTTTGGTATTATTGAAAGTTTCAATCAATTAGGATGGTTGGGAGCATTACGAGTGGAGACCCCCCTCGCGCACGAAGAAGAAATTAAAGAATAGTTTTGGACTATGGTGCGACGCGATGGTGAAGTAAAACACGATTTTGAGCTTCGGCAGACTATACATAACAAGGACGTAGTGATTTTCATGACAGATTTGTGTGAGTACTTTGATTTTGACACTGATGTTCCACATCAAAGGAGTATTGGACTGATATAGACCTATCGGGGGGAATTCTTTGACACACGGATGATTGGGCTCGAAAATTGACCATTGTCTATAATCTTACCTTAGAGCAAGCACACAATTACACAAGATATTATCGGGGAGATCTTCACCCATGTGCTAAGATTCTTTGGAAACTAGTGCTATTCAACATCCTCACTCGTTCAACCAACACTATTTCGAGCACAAGAGGTTTACGTTATTACATGCGTTGATGATCGGGAAACCCGCAATCTCCCTTGCTTACATAATAATGCAAAACCTTTATGAAGTGACTTTTTCGAGCCATCGTAGGGAGTTCCCCCATGCGTGTATGCTCACCGAGTTTTTCATCAATATCGAAGTCATACCAGATGGCACAACCCCGAGACTTTTGAGACCCAATGAGGTGTGGTTCACAAGGGCTACCATGGCATGATTAGTATTTGAGCAAACCCCGATTGACTTCATTATTTGTGACCCATCACATTCCATGGTATCTATAATCCCACCGAGAAGGTCTTTTTACACACATATTTGTAAGGTCTACCACTGACAGATCTATCTAGACGCGGACCCGTTAACGAGTGCGGAATCCTCGTTGACGGTCAGACGGACAACTCTCAACCAACGGAAACACGGAGACTATTAGACGCTGAACGAACGACACACGAACGATCCTACGTACTAATTCTCTCCGAAACGGGACTCACCTAGCTGATAAACTCGAGATCGCCTCTTGCTTAATTCCTCACGAATTCTGCCAAAGGTCTTCTAATCATTCGAGTCTATCCCTAATTATAGACCCTGATTCGAGTTTGTTGTGGGCCAACCTCGAATCTGGCCTAAGGCCCATTCGAATCTGTCCATGTTGACAGACTCGAATCTAGCCCATTCGAATCTAAGGACTCATTCGAATCTATCACAGATTCGAATGTATCCTTTTAGCTATTCGAATCTATGGCTACATTCGAATCTATCACAGATTCGAATGCCAAGCCTTGTATTCTAAAATCACCTAAGAACATGTCTTATCAATAACAAAACTAGACTGCTGTCGTCACACTGAATGTACCAACAGACTCCCCCTTGACGATAGCTTCTAGATTTTGTTCATTGATCTTGACAGACTGTTTGCTTTAATGACAATGAATGTCGAGATCACCCTTTCTCCTCGTTATCCATGACTGAAGATTCTGAATCGCTTCTCTAACTTAGTCCACGTTCCTTTGAACCACAACGCTTCTAATACCTCTTAGACTAACCTCTTAAATCTGCAGTACGACCCTTTCTTCTGACAGTTTTTGCAAACACCTCAGCCCAGAATTGTCGTCCTAGATTATACGGTCCTTCTAAGGTAAAATCAGTCACTTGTAACTTCAGAATCTGATTCATCATTTAGAGCAGTCTTCTGCATCTCTAGATCTATCCCATTCTGATCATCATTCATAACACCTTCATCGAGTGATGCATTCATAACACTTCGGAAAAAGTTCTAAGTCATCTTCAATTACTCTGACAATGCTCCGGTCAGACCATGTCTTCAGTAACTTCAGTTGTCTCTGAATCCTTGTCTTTCCTATTGTCAGTAGCTACGATCACTGACTCCCCCTGAGGATCAGCAGTGAGAGCCAATATTTGAAAGATCTGCCAGCTCACTACTGTCTTGAAAGATCTGCCCGCTCACTATTCGAGCTATCTTCTTTGACTTGTCAGCTCACTGCTCAGGCCATCTTTTTCGAAGGACAGCTTCTCTACGATTTCTCCACTCTCTACTATTTCTCCCCCTGAGATGGACGATCTTTCAACCAGATGCCAATATAGCCTCCAGATTTGCAATCTGCTGCTACTGATCAGTCTCTGTCTGATCCAACTTGGCATGAAGTTCACAAATCGCCTTTGTCAGTTGAAGAATCTGTAATTCTGTGAATAATTCAAGGCTAAAACTGTATAGACTTAATCAACACATGAAACAAGTCATTAGATGTTAGTAGGACATTAAAATCATTATTCAACGATAAAGATAAAATGAAACTCTCCTACTTAAAGTTTTTGAAGGTTTATAGCGTAAACCAAACACGAGCACTAAGTTCGAGAGAAACTATCATTACCTTTGTTTAAATAGTCCCAACCTCGTAAGTTTTGAAAAACTTTGAACAATTTTCAACTTTTTCAACACTTAAATGAAAATTTTGAAAATCTTTGAATAAAATTCAACTTTTTCAACTTTTTCATGTAATGGAGGTTTACAACCTTTGCAGAACCAATCACACTAAGCAAGAGATTTTCACGCAATATTTGTTTATTCAACCAATCATGCATCCTTAGAAACTTTGACCTTTATCCTACTGAAGATAAAAATAAAATAAAATAAAATTAATTTTAAACTTAAGCTACTCTAACCTACACTAAATATTATATTTTTGGCGAGAATAGTCAAAGAAAGATTCAATCAGATAGCGATGTCTGATACTAACTTTCAGTACTTAAACTTTCACACTTAGGAATTTTTGATTCCTTTGATTGTTTGTTGTGACATACCTTTTTAGCCGATTGTTGGTATTTTATCCTGTTAAACATTCTACATTTAGGAATATCCCTTGGCCTTTTTATTTATCAGGAAATTATCTTACGTGACTCAGACATAGACATACTTTTATGATCAAGGCACACAGACAAAAATTCTAACTTGTTGGTATTAGCAAACTTTCTTTAAAAGACAAACATCGGACACAGGTCTGTATTCTCATACAACAAAGTGTCTTAGTTCGACTTAAGGTTTATTTTTAAAGTTAGCAGATAGCGGTGACAGGTCTGTACTGACGTACAACAAAGCGACATGTCTGCTAACCCGAATCTAAACAGAGACAACAGGTTTGTACTTACGTACAACAGAGTTGCATGTTTTCGACTCTCAGTTTTACATGATATTTCTATTCTTTCCATTTTCAGATGTATTTGATGTTGCCATACATCCCCAGAAAGTTTGCATACCTCATTTAGACTCAATGTTTGTATGTCTTGTACATAAAAATTAAGACCGATTGGTCGTACATCTAAGTTAGTGACACACTTGACTTTTTCTAGAATATTTTATTAGCCTTGAGATTCCCTATATGTATTATGCCTACCAACACATCAAACTAAATAAAGTATAACACTTAAGATTTAGTTGCATTATGTGTGAAAGCCTAAATACTTAGAGTCTGTAACGACGGTGCTAATTTTCGTCACTTTGTACCTATGTATCTAAGACTTAACTCCTTTTCTGATATTCTCTTTTTTTGTATTTTTGTAATTTTCTCTCTTTTTTCTTTTGTTTTTCATAGCAAAACGCATTAAACTAAGCTAATCTACTAACTTATTAAAAATAGAAACTTACTAAAAATAGAAACTTTCCTAAATTAGAAACTTTCCTAAATTAGCAGACTACACTAAAAAGAAAGAAATATAACAACTATAAAAGGAAATAAAATACTACTAAGGTCAATTTACTCTGGGTTGCGCATTCCATTAAGTTGAATTAAATACTCAAAACGTGACTTATCAAACGCTTTGGTAAATAAATCAGCATTATTATCTTCAGTTGCCACTTTTACCAGTTTTATCAAGTTCTTTTCAGCACAATCACGAATAAAATGATGCCTTATGTCTATGTGCTTTGTTTTACTGTGTTTAACTGGATTATTTGTTATCGCAATTGTAGATTGATTGTCTATCCTAATTGGAGTTTGAGTATAAGCCAAACCGTAATCCCGCAATTGTTGTTGTATCCACAAAACCTGTGAACAGCAACTACCAGCAGCAACATACTCGGCCTCGCACGTTGACACGGCTACCGAAGTTTGTTTCTTGCATTGCCAGGATACCAGTCTCCCTCCGAGGAACTGACAACCTCCAGTCGTTGATTTGCGCGTCAAGCTGCATCCTCCGTAGTCAGAATCTGTGAATGCTTCCAACTCTAGATCTCCCTCCGAGTGATACCAAAGTCCCAGCTTCGGTTTCGACTTGAGGTATCGTACAATCCGCTTCACAGCTTTCATATGCATCTCCTTCGGATTCGCTTGAAACCTAGCACAAATACAAACAGCAAACATAATATCAGGTCTTGAAGCAGTTAAATACATAAGTGACCCAATCATGGCCCGATATAAAGTCGGATCCACATCGGAATCACTTTCAGTACCCGGCCCGAGATTGTGATTCACTTGAATCGGTGTGCTGAAATGGGCAGTCAACTTTGTTCCTTCCATCCCAAACCGTTCCAATATGTCATAGACATACTTGGTCTGATGGATAAACATGCCTTCCTTCTTCTGGTCAACTTGTAACCCCAAAAAGAAATTCAACTCCCCCATAGCACTCATCTCGAACTTTGACTTCATCACCTTCTCAAAATCTTTGCACATCTGTTCGTCTGATGATCCAAAGATGATATCATCGACGTACACTTGCACCAAGATAAAGTGATCTCCTTTTCTCTTCACAAAAAGAGTACTATCTATCCTACCCCTCTCAAAGCCGTTTTCTAAGAGATGGTTCGATAGAGTCTCATACCATGCCCTAGGTGCCTGATGTAATCCATAAAGAGCCTTATCTAAACGATATACTCTATCAGGATATTTAGGATCTGTAAATCCGGGCGGTTGTTCTACGTACACCAACTCCTTCACTTTCCCATACAGGAAAGCACTCTTAACATCTAACTGATATACCTTAAATCCTTTGAAGGAGGCAAAAGCTAAAAACAACCTAATTGCTTCTAACCTTGCTACAGGTGCAAACACTTCGTTGTAATCGATTCCCTCCTCTTGGTTGAAACCCTTTACAACTAATCTCGCTTTGTTGCGCGTGACTATACCCCGATCGTCTCTCTTGCACTTAAAAACCCATTTGGTTCCTATTGCAATCTCCCCACGAGGTAACGGAACTAACTCCCACACTTCTAGTTTCCTAAATTGTGAAAGTTCTTCCTGCATCGCTTCAACCCAGGAGTTGTCCTTAAGTGCCATTTGCATATTTTTGGGCTCTACTTGCGATATGAAACACGAATATAGACATGTGTGATATGCCTCGGAGTCGTTTATCATCGACAACAACACAGTGTTGTTATTACACTACTCCGAGTCCTCACACCCTCATTAGGATTTCCTATGATGCCTATCTATAGGATGGTTCTTGTTAATCCTAGAGGTCTTCTATTTTCGTTTCTTACCCTTAGATTATCTCCTAAGTTATGGATCCATTTCACCTCAAAGGGGGAACAGCGCTCCGCTTCCATATTTTCTTCCTCACGGCGTTGTCTCAGAGCGCCGAACTTGAGTTGTTCCGCAGTCTGATTCTCAGGTGTTCAGCGTTCTTCATGGATAGCATACCTTCTGGAGGACCCATTACAGTGCGCGTGAGGCTCGGACACGTAGATTCGAACTGGTCCTTGACAAACAAAAAATATGTGCCATCGTATTTAGGTGCAACGTCGCCATGTCTTATCCGATTGTACCTGCCAGTATCATCCAAGGTATGTAGTGCTCAACAAACCGATCTGTCAAAATCTTCCGGACCAGTTTGGGGTTCTATGTGTATAACTTGAGACGTCTCAATCATTATACGCCATTCTCCACATGTACCACTCTTTTTGTAAAACACCCGTATTGTTTGGGTGAGTTTGGCACATAACCTGGATAGTCTCCTTCGTTTCTACCGGCACTTTCCCAATTACTTCGGTTGTGGTATTGCTTGTTCTTAAAAGTGTGCATGGTAACTCCAAACAGGTTCGAATCCAGTTAAGTTATGCTAGAGTCGTTATTCCAAATCTTACAGTACACATTACTTTGTTCAATGATTGAGCTTAAGGACCTATCTATCTTCAAACTGTGGGCACCTGACCTGCGGTATATATGTGCTCCACCCCGAAACATGTAGGAAGCTTTGATCCGAAAGCATTTAGTCAATTGGGCCTGCTCAATGCAATGTTCATGTTTTTACGTTCGGCCACCCCATTCTGTGGTCTGTTATATTGGTTGCACTTGAACTTGATGCATCGAGCTTCTGCCTGAAGGCCCCAACTACCCCTTACAGAGTTTTTAAATTCAGTTCCCATGATACACTCGTATATTTTTTTCAACCTTGTTTCCGTAGAATTCACTTGCGAACCCGATGAGTTGTGCGTCTCGTCGCTATAAAAGAAAACCCAAGAAAAACGTGAGTATCGTCTGGATAACTAAGCAAACCAACTACCTCCATACTCCTTTTTTGATTGGGCCGAAAAGGTCATAATGCAAACAAATCGAATGTCGAGGTTATGGGAATTCATCTTCTGGACTTGTGTGTCTTTTTATGTTGCTTGCCCTTCATGCACGGTAGACACTTGTCTTCAAATTGAAAAGGTCTTTCAGAGGCACACCTTGCCCAAACATTCTTTTGTATGTAGTATTTCCTAGGTGCCTAGAGCCTTGCGTTTGTGCCACAAACCGATTCTCGTCTCTCCGAAGCTTTTGATGTAAGCAGATCTGACCCATCGAATTATCTGGTTGTTCATGCGAGCATGTACAAGTCTTTTTTCTTGAGCTCCGCATCTATATATTCCATCTTCAGGTATCTTGAATCCGGGGCTTTAGCACTAACGCTCCGCGTCAGTAAATACACCGAGTTCTTCTATCACAGATTTGAGATTAACACTAATGAGATTATGAACCAGTTTATCAACGTAGATAAACTTGAGATCCAATGTAATCGTCCATTAGTGACTTCTCCAGTTCCAGTGAATTTCCTCCTTTTGTGCCCGCGAATGAAAATCCCCTATTACCCCCCTTGAAGCTCGTGAGAGATTCTTCCCCCGTAGTATTATGACTGGATTAACCACTGTCGACGAACACACTTGTTGTTTGGATCCAGTGTGTACGTTATCTTCCTGCACATGAATCAAAGAACACAAACTAGAATTAGGTCGTGTCTGTTATCCCGGGGCCGGAACCAAGCCATGTCTGAACTTGGTCTATTCTTCGTCTAACCATATACTGAACTCTTTCACAGTACCCATCTCGCCTTTCAGGTTGGACTTGGGCCTGTTGACTGAAATCTGTATGTGGTTGCCGAGTGATTCGCTTCACACGCTTGCGTTTGAGTAGGCATTTGTTGTGGTGCTCTAGAATAAGTCTTATTATAATGCATTTCAGACTGTGATCCCTGAGCTTTTACCGGAACATATTGTCTAACAGGAGTATGTGACCTAACTGGAGTATGTGACCTGCTAGGTGTGGTGCTCCTATAGACTTGTTGAGGTGCTGACCTAGATTGATTAATGACACGATTCGGTGAATTTGTCCTAACCACTTCTTTTGGTCCAACCTTAACCGGTGTTTGTTTCACAAAAAGTTTTGGTGCGGCCTGCACAGTTTTCTCGGTAGGTTGAGAACTACTGCTGCTTGCCACACTTGGTGAGGGCTTAACAGGTGTTGGGTTCACTGTCTTAGGGGTAACATCTGCTTTCCTAAGTGGACAGTGAGAAGCAACATGCCCTTTCTCGTGACATCTAAAGCAAGACATCTTATCCATGGACTTTTTGGTTGGTCCCTTAGATCTAGGTGTCTCACTAGTGTCTATTGCCTTTGGTACATCTACAGTGTCTGTCTCTTCGACCTGGTCAGCCCATGAAATTTTCTGTTTTCCTGCAGGTGTGTCACTGGAGGAAGACACAAATTTCACTTTCTTGACCTTGACGGTTGAGTCAGTCACCTTAGGTGTATTTTCAACTGTAGGCTCAGGTGTCGGTTCAGGTAGGTCCTCTAAGTCTACTGAGTTGTCAGTTTTCTCCTGAGGCTGAGGCACATAGTTTGCATTGAACGGTGGAGGAATTTCGTGAAAACCTAGACCTACAGGCTTCTTAGACTGTCTTTGGGCATCTAAGACTTTCCCTAGGTTTAGGCTCGAATTCCTAAACTTTTCCAGCTTGCTATTTGCCTCGGCTACCTTAACCTTGGTCTCGGCTAGCTCTATGTCCTTGTCTTTCAGACTTTTGATCAAGGCCTCTACGTGCTCATACATAAGTTCTATCCTAACACACTGCTCACTCAGTTTGTCTTTTAGAACGATTACATCTTGAGCATCAGCCTTAAGCTTTTCTTTTAAATCTTGTTTTATGTCATTTAGGCAAGCATTTTCTATTTTTAAGTTTTCATTTTGAGCAGCTATGGTCTTATGTGAGTCTAAGACTAGATTTAACCTATCGTTAGAACTAACACATAAAGCACATAAATCACGAAATAGATAATAAGAAAGACTAACCTTTGAGTTGTCAGATTCCACGTTGGCCATCTGAGCAGCAAACTCCAGCACGGTTTGATCATTCGCTTTCTCTACCCACATCGGACTGCTTTCCCTTGTGGTCTGCTCATCTTCATCACAACCATTCTCCGTAACTTCAGCCATGAAAGCTCTAGCGTTGGACTCCGGATGTGAACTCCAGTCATAGGAACCATCTAGCTGTCTGTCAGAAGTGACATTAGATATCAGACCCGCTAGATTGGCCTGACCAGATGAGGAACTCGGAAGGTATCTCTGTTGGGACTGACTTTGGTACTGTCCTTGATGCTGACTCTGCCCCTGGTATGTCTCTACCTTCGGTCTTTGACACTCCCTGGCGAAGTGTCCCAATCCCTGACAGTTGTAGCATTTCACCTTGGACTTATCAAATCCTATCCCCTTGTTGTTCATCTGCAGATTCCTCCCAGTTCTCTTTATGAATCTCTTAACCCGTTGGGTTACCATGGCCAGTTGCCATTTCAGATCCATTTCCTCTAAGTCATCAGGGTCGACCTGATCGTAGTCTTCATCCCAAAGAGCCGGATCGTTAATCTTCCCTTGAACGCAATTTCCGTATGCGGCCACAAACGAAGCAAGCAGATTCAGATGTTCTTCCGCCGACTTTGCGCTCATTGGCATCTTCGAATAGCTCTGACTGGTCGATGCCTGTTGGACTTGAGGTTGCGGTTCTTCCGATCTTCCTAACCCTAAGAACGCGCGATTCAGTGAGTCTTCGGACTCTGGTGGCGATGACGTTTCTCCGGTGAAAAACGCTGTAGCACTCTTCTGATCAGCTGTCACTTTCTGTCAATTTAATATAATACCCGTTAACGAGTGCGGAATCCTCGTTGACGGTCAGACGGACAACTCTCAACCAACGGAAACACGGAGACTATTAGACGCTGAACGAACGACACACGAACGATCCTACGTACTAATTCTCTCCGAAACGGGACTCACCTAGCTGATAAACTCGAGATCGCCTATTGCTTAATTCCTCACGAATTCTGCCAAAGGTCTGCTAATGATTCGAGTCTATCCCTAATTATAGGCCCTGATTCGAGTCTGTTGTGGGCCAACCTCGAATCTGGCCTAAGGCCTCATTCGAATCTGTCCATCTGACAGATTCGAATCTAACCTATTCGAATCTAAGGATACATTCGAATCTATCACAGATTCGAATGTCTTCCTTTACCTATTCGAATCTAACCAATACACTTAAACACTTACGTGATGAAACTTATGTTTTAACTTATGCTTGACATACTCTTTGACTTTTATGTTTGAACTTCTTGTAATATGTTACATCAAGTTCAAACACACAATCAATAACAGACAAACACATATTAAACATATATATCAAAACATTTGTTAATATTCAGAATATTACTTAAATCATAACGCAGATCGATTAGACTGCTATCGTCACACAGGGTGTACCAACAGACTCCCCCTTGACGATAGCTTCTAATTATTTACATTACATCAAATTTAAGTACTAGAGCTATAGATACTACTACCTGCATATAACCCTGCATCTATACATACTTTAACTACCTTTTGGAACTTCCTGGCTTCAGATCTCCATGGTTCTGTAAAAAAGATAGGCTGATCATGAAGCTTCTTCAGGTCGTCCTTAGATAGGTTTATCAAATGCAGTGGGTCGTATACCTTCAAAATTACCTGCTCGTCTTGATCCTCCATTATAGCTTCAGCAGTATCAATCTCAAGGTACCACCACTTCATGTTGCTCAAAACATTTTGTGGCATTGGCTTTATTGGCACTCTTTTCAAGCATTTGACTGGCTTATAGATCATTCTAGCCCAAGGCCTTCCAGTATGAGGATCTATTCTTGATCCATCCTCGACCCTCTTGCCTGTTCTCGGCTTAAGCCTCTCAAATTTGCCTGATCGCCCTTCTTTCCTTATAATTCTTTCAATAACGCTCGCGTAGGGATCATTTCCAATATTGATCAGTTCCTTCCAGGCTAACTCTTTAACTTCAATCTTAGGCAATGAATTAAAAGCTTTCAGTGTCCGCCTCAAGTATTGAAGGCCATCTCTTCTCTTCAAAATAAACAGCTGCAGTTCTCTGTCAAAGAACCAGCTAATAATCCCTCCTGAGAAGTTTCCGGCACTTGGAATTCTCATCGTCTTCTTCATCTTCAGCTGTTCTTTCTTTTCTTCCTTCTTGAACCAAAGATTTATTAAATCAGCTCTAGATGGCTCTTTTTCAGCCTCCTCAAGTTCTTTATCCTCGACTGAGGCTACCTTGATGTAATCAATATCAATCACATTATGATTTGAGCTCTGATAAAATTCAGTGACTGGTTGTGAATTGATTATGACTTCATCAACATCATCGTCCTCGTCCTCTATCACTTCGTCGTCAGATTTCCAGTCAACAATCTCCTCAGGAATGAATTCCCCTTCCTCCAACTCTTCTATTTCATCTTCAAAATCAAACTCCATCAGCTCTTCTTCAATATCTTTTAGCGCATCTATCATGTCGCTGTCTAAAGTCCTTGAAGAACTAGCCTCTCCTCTTTCACCTTCTGCTTGACTTGGCTCCCCCTGAGATTGAGCAGCCTGAGCAGTAGAAAAATCTACTGGCTCATCCTGTCTTTGAGAGCTGGGATCATTGCCTTGGTTATCATCTTCATCATTGTCCCTCCGCCTCTGTACTTCTTGATCACGACACGACGTCTCCCCCTGAGCCTGAAGGTTTTTCATTAACTGCTCAATGAGGGAGCGCATCGATCTTAACTCGGCGGCCTGGTCGCAGACGAATGTTTTTAGCTCACTATTCTCCTCTTGGATTGTTTCAACTGTCTTCTTCAATTCAGCATTTTCTTTATCTAAATCTGCATTATGTGCCTGAATTTCACCTATTGCCTTTGTTAGGCTCAGGATTTGGACATGTTGGAAATCCACTCGAGATTTGAGTTGAAGAAACCGCTGATTTTCAGCATAGGCGGTAGATGTGGATGGAATGGACTGAATGGGAGAAGGGTTGAATGGTGGTGGAATATATGGCTCATGAGGTTGAGGTGGTGGTGATGGTGGAGCTTCTGACTGACTGGCGGATGCAGATGAAGACCCTTGCATGAACCGATGACGTTTGGCCCTTTGCCTCGTCAGTAGTGGAGCATCGTCTTCTTCTTCAAAATCCGAATCTTCAGATTCCCTGGCCTCTCGCCTTCTCGAACCACCTTCATTGATGATCAAACGTGAACCATAAGTTCCAATTTGAACTTGAGGTTCTGTCGACACTGATTCTGGAGCTTCAATTTCAATCTCCTCCATCTCTTCTGATTCTGTAGCAGATGATGACTCATCATTGCCAGTCTGCTCTGGCACATATTCTTCAACATCTCTGAAGACATCTTCTTCTCCCTCTGGAGGCTCAAGCAATTCTCCCACTAACGCAGCAGCTATATCCTCATTTGCATGTGGACCCGCCTCCCAGATTTCGTTTAACGTTTGGCACAATTGATCAGCTTCATTTGGGACAGTTGACGGCCCTGCTTCCTGCATTTCTGGTTGCTGACTCGAAGAAGGCCTAGACGCCTGAGACTGACTTGCAGTATCTCTTTGTCTTCGCCTTGGATCACGGGGACGAACACGAGTCTGATGCGGTTGCTGATGCGGTTGCTGTTGCTGTTGCTGTTGCTGTTGAACTTCTATTTCACATGCCCAGTTGGCATTATCAGGTGCCACAAAGTTCCTGTCTAAGATAGCTCCAAACAACGGACGAGCAGTAGGAACAGCCAATCTTCCTCGGTGTGAGGAACAATCAGCAAATATGCGTTTCTCCATTACATTCACGCTCAAAGAATCATTTGATTGTGGCAGACTTGGCAAAAAGTGGCGTATCAACATCATCACGAACCTCGGATACAAAAGGAACCTTTCTCTCTCAGGAGCCGTGATTTGATGGATAAATTCCGAGAAAATCAGCTGCGAGAAACTAAACTTCTTATTGTATACCATCGCGATCATTGCTGATTGGATTTTTGATACTATATAATCAAAACCAGCTTTCTTCGGTGCAAAACAGACCATGAAGACATGCACCAAGAATCTCCATTGCCCAATCAGGCCACTCTTCATGTATGACGACTTTGTTACATCTAGACTGTAACCCATTCGTTGAAAAGCCGCTTGCCTAATACTTAGTGGAAAGTCAATAGGCCCAGACTCCTCTTCCTCAGATCCTAGCTGCAACACTTGACGCAGCATATCGGCAGAGAATACCAACGGTTGCCCTGCGATCCTTGTTCTCAGCACTGTCGGGGTGACAGAGCAGTCAACTTGTAAGTGATCATAGAACTGCCGCACATATGAGATTACAATCGGAATGTTCTGAAACAAAGCGTAGCTAATTCTGGATTCAGCTAAGAAGTCCAACACTTCACGAAAACCCTGCGCCTCAGGGATATGATTATCTGGATTAAGAACCATGTTATGTTTAGGGACGAAAGCACGAGCTGCCATATCTGCACAGTAAGATAAAATGTTAGAGTCATTAAAAATCAATTAACTTGTTTAAATTTAAATTTGCTTTATTTTGTACTTTGTTAAATACAAAATCTAACACAATTAAATTTCCACAAGTTTAATAAAATTTAAATTAAACAAATTAAACAAAGTACAGATTCGAAGTCTCTCTTTTCGAGTCTAATGGACAGATTCGAGTATACCCTATTCGAGTCTGATGGACAGATTCGAATATCTGGTCATCTCGAATCTATTGATAGATTCGAGAAACCCATGATCAGAATCGAATGTCCATTATCAGATTCGAAGTCCCGTCGGCCTTTATTTCAACAAAAAACCCACAATTTTAACCATTTTGAACGTAGCAAATCACATACATTAGTTCAACTAGGTTCTAATTATAGATTTATGCTTTTAATTTGATCTTTTATTAGTCCAAACTTGGTAATTTTGCAAAAACCCTATTTTGACCAATAAAACATCAAAATGTGATGTTTAAGTCCAAATTTGTGTATTAAACCACCAAAATCTTGTACAATCATGTTGCTTATACCTAGATTTGAAGGTAGAATCGAACACAAAAGCTTTAGAATCGACGAAATGTCGTTTAGTGGAAATACGATAGACTCGAGATTAGATTCGAGATCGCCAGTGACAGATTCGAGAGTATAGATTCGACAACAGTAAAGTAATAAATGACTTCACTATTGACCTATATATACTAACTACCTTCGAGTCTATGCAATTTCGAGTCTACTGACAGATTCGAAGTATCTCACATTCGAGTCTGTCTTAGATTCGAAATTTCCAACACTTAGAAAAATTTCGGAAAATTTTGAAATAACTTCAACTTTTCCAACTATTTTCTACGGTATTGTGTAACCAGATAATCTATGCCAAATCTTTTACCCTAAGCTCAGATATTTCACGCATTGTATATTTTATTCAACTTTGAATGCACCCTCAGTAATTTTTGACCTTTTACCTAAGTAAAAATTAAACTAAACTAAAATAAAATAAAATAAGCTAAGGTAAAAATAAAATAAAATAAAATAAAATAAAATTTTGACTAAAAAATTTAATCTAGACTTAAGTTATAAAAATAAATTTACAAGCTACGCTAAATACCAAACAACATATTTTTTATGAGTATAGTCTAAGAAAGGTTCAATCAGATAGCGATGTCCGATACTTACTTTCAGTACTTAAACTTTCACACTTAGGAATTTTTGATTCCTTTGATTGTTTGTTGTGACATACCCATTTAGCCGATTGTTGGTATTTTACCCTGTTAAACACTCTACACTTCGGAATATCCCTTGGCCTTTTTATTTATCAGGAAATTATCTTACGTGACTCAGACATAGACATACTTTTATGATCAAGGCACACAGACAAAATTCTAACTTGTTGGTATTTGCAAACTTTCTTTAAAAGACAAACATCGGACACAGGTCTGTATTTTCATACAACAAAGTGTCTTAGTTCGACTTAAGGTTTATTTTTAAAGTTAGCAGATAGCGGTGACAGGTCTGTACTGACGTACAACAAAGCGACATGTCTGCTAACCCGAATCTAAACAGAGACAACAGGTCTGTACTTACGTACAACAGAGTTGCATGTTTTCGACTCTCAGTTTTTCATGATATTTCTATTCTTTCCATTTTCAGACGTATTTGATGTTGCTATACATCCCCAGAAAGTTTGCATACCTCATTTAGACTCAATGTTTGTATGTCTTGTACATAAAAATTAAGACCGATTGGTCATATATCTAAGCTAGTGACACGCTTGACTTTTTCTAGAATATTTTATTAGCCTTGTGATTCCCTATATGTATTATGCCTACCAACACATCAAACTAATTAAAGTATAACACTTAGGATTTAGTTGCATTATGTGTGAAAGCCTAAACACTTAGAGTCTGTAACGACGGTGCTAATTTTCGTCACTTTGAACCTATGTATCTAAGACTTAACTCCTTTTCTGATATTCTCTTTTTTTTTTGTATTTTTGTAATTTTCTCTCTTTTTTCTTTTGTTTTTCATAGCAAAACGCATTAAACTAAGCTAATCTACTAACTTACTAAAAATAGAAACTTACTAAAAATAGAAACTTTCCTAAATTAGAAACTTTCCTAAATTAGCAGACTACTGAAAAAGAAAGAAATATAAAAACTATAAAAGGAAATAAAATACTACTAAGGTCAATTTACTCTGGGTTGCGCATTCCATTAAGTTGAATTAAATACTCAAATCGTGACTTATCAAATGCTTTGGTAAATAAATCAGCATTATTATCTTCTGTTGCCACCTTTACCAGTTTGATTAAGTTCTTTTCAGCACAATCACGAATAAAATGATGCCTTATGTCTATGTGCTTTGTTTTACTGTGTTTAACTGGATTATTAGTTATAGCAATTGTAGATTGATTGTCTATCCTAATAGGAGTTTGAGTATAAGCCAAACCGTAATCCCGCAATTGTTGTTGTATCCACAAAACCTGTGAACAGCAACTACCAGCAGCAACATACTCGGCCTCGCACGTTGACACGGCTACCGATGTTTGTTTCTTGCATTGCCAGGACACCAATCTCCCTCCTAGGAACTGACAACCTCCAGTCGTAGATTTGCGCGTCAAGCTGCATCCTCCGTAGTCTGAATCCGTGAACGCCTCCAACTCTAGATCTCCCTCCGCGTGATACCAAAGTCCCAGCTTCGGTTTCGACTTGAGGTATCGTAGAATCCGCTTCACAGCTTTCATATGCATCTCTTTCGGATTCGCTTGAAACCTAGCACAAATACAAACAGCAAACATAATATCAGGTCTTGAAGCAGTTAAATACATAAGTGACCCAATCATGGCCCGATATAACGTCGGATCCACATCGGTATCACTATCAGTACCCGGCCCGAGATTGTGATTCACTTGAATCGGCGTGCTGAAGTGGGCAGTCAACTTTGTTCCTTCCATCCCAAGCCGTTCCAATATGTCATAGACATACTTGGTCTGATGGATAAACATGCCTTCCTTCTTCTGGTCAACTTGTAACCCCAAAAAGAAATTCAACTCCCCCATAGCACTCATCTCGAACTTCGACTTCATCACCTTCTCGAAATCTTTGCACATCTGTTCGTCTGATGATCCAAAAATGATATCATCTACGTACACTTGTACCAAGATAAAATGATCTCCCTTTCTCTTCACAAAAAGAGTACTATCTATCCTACCCCTCTCAAAGCCATTTTCTAAAAGATGGTTGGATAGAGTCTCATACCATGCCCTGGGTGCCTGATGTAATCCATAAAGAGCCTTATCTAATCGATATACTCTATCAGGATATTTAGGATCTGTAAACCCGGGCGGTTGTTCTACATACACCAACTCCTTCACTTTCCCATACAGGAAAGCACTCTTAACGTCCAGTTGATATACCTTAAAGCCTTTGAAGGAGGCAAACGCTAGAAACAACCTAATGGCTTCCAGCCTTGCTACTGGTGCAAAAACTTCGTTGTAATCGATTCCCTCCGCTTGGTTGAAACCCTTTACAACTAATCTCGCCTTGTTGCGCGTGACTATACCCCGATCGTCTCGCTTGCACTTAAAAACCCATTTGGTTCCTATTGCAATCTCCCCTCGAGGTAACGGAACTAACTCCCACACTTCTAGTTTCCTAAATTGTGACAGTTCTTCCTGCATCGCTTCAACCCAGGAGTTGTCCTTAAGTGCCATTTGCACATTTTTGGGCTCTACTTGCGATATGAAACACGAATATAGACATGTATGATATGCCTCGGAGTCGTTTAACATCGACAACAACACAGTGTTGTTATTTACACTACTCCGAGTCCTCACACCCTCGTTAGGATTTCCTATGATGCTATCTATAGGATGATTCTTGTTAATCCTAGAGGTCTCTATTTCGTCTACCCTTAGATTATCTCCTAAGTTGGATCCAATTTCACCTAAAGGGGGAACAGGCTCAGCTTCCATATTTTCTTCCTCACGGACGTTTTCCTCAGAGGCAGAACTTGATGCTTGAGTCTGATTCTCAGTGTTAGGTTCTTCTGGATTAGCAACTTCTGGAGACCCATCTACAGTCGCAGTAGGCTCGGACGGAGATTCGAACGTGGTCCTTGGAAAAATATGGCCATCGTCATTTAGGTGCAACGTCGCCATGTCTTTATCGATTGTACCTGCAGTATCATCCAAAGGAATGTTAAATGACTCAAATAACTTATCATAGTCAAATATCCATTCCGGACCAGTTTGGGGTTCATGTGTATAACTTGTGACTTCAATATTATACACAATCTCCACAGTACCACTCTTTTTGTTAAAAACCCGTTTGTTTGGTGAGTTTGGCACATAACCTAGGAAGTATCCTTCGTCAGCCTTTTCACCAAACTTCGGTTGATGTTTTGTCCTTAAAAGTGTGCATGGTACTCCAGACGGTTCGAATCCAGTTAAGTTAGGTGGCCTTTTATTCAAAATTTCATAACATGTTTTGTTCAATGATTTGACTGTAAGGACTCTATTTAAAATGTGGCACGCGGTATTCACTGCCTCCCCCCAAAACATGGTAGGAAGCTTTGGATCCGAAAGCATAGTCCTTGCAGCCTCAATCAATGTTCTGTTTTTACGTTCGGCCACCCCATTCTGTTGTGGTTCATATGGTGCACTGAATTGATGCACGATGCCCTTTGATAGGCAATATACACCAATTACAGAGTTTTAAAATTCAGTCCCATTATCACTACGTATATTTTTAACCCTTGTTCCGTAGGAATTCTCCACTTGGTCTAAGAACCCGATGAGCTTTGTAGCCGTCTCGTCCTTCGTACCTAAAAAGAAAACCCAAGAAAACCGTGAGTAATCGTCAGTGATAACTAAGCAAAACCAACTACCTCCAATACTCCTTTTGTTGATTGGTCCGAAAAGGTCCATATGCAACAAATCGAATGTCGAGGTTATGGAATTCAGCTTCTTGGACTTGTGTGTCTTTTTATGTTGCTTGCCCTTCATGCACGGTAGACACTTGTCTTCAAATTGAAAGCTCTTCAGAGGCACACCTTGCACCAAACCATTCTTTGTTATGTAGTTCATTTTCCTTAGGTGCAAGTGAGTCATGCGTCTGTGCCACAAAACCGATTCCGTCTCCGAAGCTTTTGATAGTAAGCAGATCGGACCCATCGAATTATCTGGCTTGTTCATGTCGAGCATGTACAAGTCATTCTTCCTTGGAGCCCGCATCAATATCCAATCTTCAGGTATCTTGAATCCCGGCTTTAGCACTAACGCCTCAGTGTCAGTAAATAACACCCAGTTCTCTTTATGAATCTCTTAACCCGTTGGGTTACCATGGCCAGTTGCCATTTCAGATCCATTTCCTCTAAGTCATCAGGGTCGACCTGATCGTAGTCTTCATCCCAAAGAGCCGGATCGTTGATCTTCCCTTGAACGCAATTTCCGTATGCGGCCACAAACGAAGCAAGCAGATTCAGATGTTCTTCCGCCGACTTTGCGCTCATTGGCATCTTCGAATAGCTCTGACTGGTCGATGCCTGTTGGACTTGAGGTTGCGGTTCTTCCGATCTTCCTAACCCTAAGAACGCGCGATTCATTGAGTCTTTGGACTCTGGTGGCGATGACGTTTCTCCGGTGAAAAACGCTGTAGCACTCTTCTGATCAGCTGTCAATGATGATTTTGATGTCTTTCCAAAATACATAGCCGGATTTTGGACTTGCTCGTAATCAGTCTCAGCTTTAATCATCTCGAAGTGATATGCCCTCAACGTTCCCACGATGTCATCCAGTGATTGAGCATAGTATTTATCTTCATTCAGCTTAATCATTGCCACGTACATAGCCCATTTGGCTGGTAGGGCATCAAGAAGCTTATTGTTCTTGTCAGTGTCAGAATACTCAATACCATGACTTTCAAGCTCTGTTATCAGATGATAAAATCGTGTGATAATATCATCCAACTGTTCATCCTTAAGAGCCTTGAAAATTGCAAACTGTTGGGTCAACAGCTCTGTACGCTTTCTACGTACCCGTGGATTACCCTCACACCTTTTCTGAAGAGACTCCCAAAGCTCTTTCGACGTCCTCTGAGTCCGAAATGTGTGCAAGATATCTTGAGGTAACGCCATTCGGATAATAGAGAAAGCCTTGTTTTCGGCTTCAAACAGTTTCTTGTCATCCTCTTTCATCATTTGGTATGACAGAACCTTTTGACGGCCTTCAACCTCAGATACTGGTGGAATGTACCCTTCATCAATGCACACCCACATGCGCATATCGTTGAATCGTACAAAATCCGTGAATCTATCCTTCCACCAGTAGTAATCCTCAACTTTCATCAGCTTAGGTGGTGCATTGGCCTTCCCAACTTCGTGATCCATTTCAAGGAATTTCTGAAGGTTTGACATCTTTTCTGAAAGAATTTGAATTTGAACTTAATTAATTTAATTAGAAACTGATTTAAATTAACTTATTCGAATCTAGATAGATTCGAAAGTAATTAATATTTAATCTTTTGAAATTAAATTCGATTAAGTCTTAAAAGTCAAGTAGATTCGAAATAATGTCAGATTCGAGGAACTCCCTAGATTCGAAGTGATGACAGATTCGAAGGACTCTATAGATTCGAAGACCCTTAGAATCGAAGGCACAATAGAATCGAAATTCAGCAGAATCGAAGCTCAGACTCGAAACAGTTACAAACTCGAAACAAACTCGAAACAATATAGACTCGAGATCCAATTCGAATGTATTAACAGATTCGACACACCACAGACTCGAAACTGACTGAAATTGACTCGATAGGAGCGTATTTTGGTTAGACTCGAAAATAAAGTAAAACCCTAATTACCCCTATAGATTCGAGCGCCGCAAACTCGAAAAACGGCTAACACTTTGATTTTTTTGACGTTTTACGGATTAAATCACTATTTTTCAAACGAAAAATAATGATTTCGACCAAAAACGTGAAAAACGACAAAGTGTTTCCCGAATATGAATTTGCTAAGCTCAAAAACACGTTTTTGAGAGAAAAACCGTCCAACTAACGTCAAGAAACCTAGAATGTATCTGATGAACACGAAGAACACCACGAACACTCCGTTGGCTCTGATACCACTTGTAAGGTCTACCACTGACAGATCTATCTAGACGCGGACCCGTTAACGAGTGCGGAATCCTCGTTTACGGTCAGACGGACAACTCTCAACCAACGGAAACACGGAGACTATTAGACGCTGAACGAACGACACACGAACGATCCTACGTACTAATTCTCTCCGAAACGGGACTCACCTCGCTGATAAACTCGAGATCGCCTATTGCTTAATTCCTCACGAATTCTGCCAAAGGTCTGCTAATCATTCGAGTCTATCCCTAATTATAGACCCTGATTCGAGTCTGTTGTGGGCCAACCTCGAATCTGGCCTAAGGCCTCATTCGAATCTGTCCATCTGACAGATTCGAATCTAACCTATTCGAATCTAAGGATACATTCGAATCTATCACAGATTCGAATGTCTTCCTTTACCTATTCGAATCTAACCAATACACTTAAACACTTAAGTGATGAAACTTATGTTTTAACTTATGCTTGACATACTCTTTGACCTTTATGTTTGAACTTCTTGTAATATGTTACATCAAGTTCAAACACACAATCAATAACAGACAAACACATATTAAACATATATATCAAAACACTTGTTAATATTCAGAATATTACTTAAATCATAACGCAGATCGATTAGACTGCTATCGTCACACAGGGTGTACCAACAGTTTCACAACTTGTTTTGGTGCAGCCTGCACAGTTTTCTCGGTACTCTGAGAACTACTGGTGCTCGCCACACTTGTTGAAGGCTTAACTTGTGTTGGCTTCCCTGTCTTAGGTGTAACGTCAATTTTCCTAAGCGGACAGTTAGAAGCAACATGCCCCTTTTCATGA